>JAUMHA010399859.1:0-11317 GCA_032359765.1 Saxidomus gigantea | reverse complement strand
GCTATAACTTTGCTATTTCTTAAGATTTCTTCACCAAACTTTCAAATTGTATTGCTTATGACATAAACGTCATGATGCCGTCAAATTTTGTAGGTCAAGGTCATATTTGCCAGAGTGTTGCCCCTTTTTGTAATAAGATTTTGTCACAAAATTATTGGTTACTCTGACAAAGCGGAAGAAGGCGACACAAGTGTTCTACTGAACACCCATCTAGTTCTACAATTTTACACCATGACCTAGTTTGATGACCAATGTTCAAACTTGACCTACGTCTTTTAAGACAATTAACTGTCAAAGTTGCATGACAATACAATGAAAATGCAACCTCTATTGCATATACAATGTATTTCTATGATTTGACCGAGAAACCTAGTTTTTGACCCTGGATGACACTTATTTGAATTTGACACAGATTTTATCAAGGCAATCATACTTACCATGATTCATAAAAATCCAATGAATATTGCAACCTCTATTGCATATATAAGGTTTTTCTATGATTTGACCGGGTAACCTAGTTTTTGACTCTAGAAGATCCATATTCGAACTTGACCAAGATTTCGTCAAGGCAATCATAACGACTATGTTTCATGACCACAATGCAAATATGAGGAATCTATTCCCCTATTTTGTGTTATCCCTGGTATTGGTGTGCATTTCATGGCTCAAAAATATGCATGTCATGTTATATAGCATGTCAACTGTTGTTATTTGTAACCATGCATCATCATGTTATTGCCATGTTATATGTGCATTTTTTACCGAAATAAACTTATCTTATCTTATGAAAATCCAATGAATAAGGCAACCTCTATAGCATGAACCAGATTTTCTATGAATTTACCCCGTGACCTAGATTTTGACCCCAGATGATCAATATTCGAACTCGACCTAGATTTTATCAAGGCAGTCATACTGAATAAGTTTCATGACGATCTAGTAAAAATGCAACCCCTATTACATTAACAAGATTAAGTGTCGATGGACAGACAGACAATAGACAGACAAACGACAGACAGACGACGAACACTAGGCGATCACAATAGCTAACCTTTGAGCACTTCGTGCTTAGATGAGTTAAAACCGGTTGTGTCTGCTACACAATGATAAATGCCCATGAATAACATGATTTTGTGCTTGTTTTAGGCTGATTATAATTATAGGCTAGCTATAGTTTCTTGTTTTGCTTTGTATCTAGTTACGACTAATTACCACGGCAGTTTGTAGTCACAATTAGCATGCCTATACTTCGTGTCAATGTTGTTCATCTCACCTTTCTTATTGCTTGTATGCAAACGCATAAGGCGTACTATTTATGTAAACTACTTTTATGACCAACTATTTATTGATATTTCCAGGTTACAAAATAAAGGTGTTATTTTTATCTGTGGATATTTAAAAAGCTGATGTGGGGATTTAGTAGATTTTGTTAGCGGTGTGGATGACATACCGGAACGTAACGTTGTTTATTCTAAGGTAAATTGTTTCGGGGACCTTCTTATTTATCATTTGATTAATACAAACATGTGTAATACTCATTGAAGAAACACTTTAAAAAATAGTTAACATCAGTTTCTTCGAAAGATCTTTCTGTAGTTGGCTACTGTTTAATTACGTACGGTTTCAAAATAGTTCTGTATATCGCACTACAGATCTAAATTCTCTACTGTCATGGGATATTACATTCAATAATGTATCTGTTTTAAGTGATGTTACAATGCTCAAGACATTTTATAAATTCGCTGTCACTAACATACCATATACATTTATTGTAGATCATGATTCTTTATAACGGATCAATGGTACATTGTAATATTGATAAATTGGAACATGATCTGCGTACCGAGAATAATTCTGATTTCATGTACGATGAAAGGAACGAAGTTCTGAAAATGATACAGCTGTGTTAGTCTTTCAATCAGTCTTTAGTATTTATCTTGATATAGGTATAATGACCTCTGTTTAAATGTGTAATAAATCCAAAACTTAAGAATTCTACCATATATCTTAGAGATCCCATGTCTTATAGAAGTATATTATAAGCATCAGTTGTTTTTACAATGTATGGTGGTATTCTCAATAATAGGTTAAAGATATGGGTTGATAATAACGAAATGTTAGCAGATGTGCAAAGTGGATTTAGAAAGAAGTACAATAGATCAAGTTCTTATCCTCACTAATATTATTGAAACTAGAAAAAAGCTAAAAACAATTCTACCTTTTCAGCCTTCATTGATTTTAGAAAGGCACATGATTTCGTTAACAATCATTAACTGTGGGAAAATGTTAAAGGCTATGGTGTAACTTTACTGATCTGTATCTTCATGAAATAAGGTTAATATGTTTATTACCGACTGGTTCGATATCAAGAATGGCTTGAAACAAGGATATCTGTTATCTCCTTTTAATCAATACATCAATAATTTAGTACTGTATCTGAAAAGTTGTGATGTCGGTGTCTCCATTGGAGATGAGAACAGTTGTGTTTTGTTATACGCCGATGATATTTTTTAAATTAGCAGAAAATGCATATGGACTCCAAGTCCTGGTAATTGCGTTTGCTGACTTGTGTAATATTAACGACTTGCTACTAATAGCGATAAAAGCAATGTTGTTCAGTTTCGACCATCGTACCTTGTATTAGCAGGTAATTTATTTGTAGCAATTACATCTTAGCTTTTGTTAAAAAATATTTTTATTTGGGTATGGTCATTGATGATCATCTTGACTTCAATGTAACAACTAAGCAGTTGCATAGAGTGCTGAATGAGCTACAACACTCCAAGATGAAGTTGCTCACAAGTTCATTCAAGGTCTGACCGGGGTAATATATATTTTGTAAATCATTTTTAGTTAGTGCTTCAGCACCATTTTTCTTCATTTAGTTCTTATAAAAGTTGTAATATTTAACTATGCTTTAATGCAACGGTTAGCAGCTTCTCCTTGGTATTATCTTATAGTTACCTGTGAATTATGTTTAGTCTCTTCAATTCGTTATTGATGGCTATATGAATTATTTTAATGTGAAGTACTTCTTGAGAAAACAAGTCTCTTAGTAATTTCGTTTCAATTCAGACAAAAAACACCTAAAGGCGTCTTATGTGTCTTTAATTGGCGATTCTCGAAAACATAAACAGAGACCTTCTGTAAAAATAAATCGCCCATTAATTGAACAACAACAATATTACTTAGATTACTTAATGGTTTCGTTTCATCAACTTATTTTAAAGCGCTCATTTTACCGATGAGGACTGGAATGTATAGCTGAAACACTTACTAATAATCTATGTTTTTAAATTTTAATGCTGTTAAAGATGTTCATATATATTTAGCATCAATATACATGTATATACAATAAAACAATAGCAATGTGTCGTTCAACAAGTTCTTTGAACATTAATTATTGTTCTTTACCTAAAAAAATCGTTAATACATGTACTTATATACATAATTAATGTTTGAAATTGCAAATAAACTTCTGAACTGCCTCGAATATATGCTCGGGAAGAGATTCACTACCAAAAAATGGTAGCTCGGTATTAAGTGGATGGAAATCCACACTCAGGTTGTTAGTTTTGTTTCACAGAGCTTCTTAATAAATAAGTGTTCAAGTTGATTTATTTTTCTCAATCGTGCATGGAATAAATATGTGGGTAGGTATACTTGCAAATATTCTATTATTTATGGATTTGAAGTTATTTGATCAATTATTTAATTCGACCCAAGTGCATATCTAAAGCTCAGTCTCCTGTATTAGATATGAGCAAATGCCTTCCAGTGAATCTTCGTTCAGTTTACATTGGTAGAAGCCTATTCTTCTTGCGTAAACAAAATCAAAAATCCCACCCAGATTCTTGAAATCGTCGCTTAATTGAAGGCCTCTACTTCCTTTCTTGAACGGGGCATGACTTTCCTTCACGTGAATCAGCACCAGTGCAGTCTTTTCAGGATCTGTATATCGTACAAAAACATTGTCATGAATAAAGTGATCTTTTTGTATTTGTTTCGAAATGTGTATAGTAGCGCTTCTCCCGGATGTTTATTCTCAAGTAAGTTTCTTAAATGGGGCGTGAAACAAGAAAGTGTTCGAAAAATTTTCTCACAAAACACAAAATTTGATTTTGGTTCTATGTTTACGACGAATCAGGGTTTCTTGTTCAAAATTACTGTATAAGAGTAACCAGTGCCCACAAACATGTACCTTTGCAGGGGAGCATTGAGCAAGAATGTTAATAATAATAAATAATAATAAAGTTTAATATAGAGTATGTCAGAAAAGCGCTACGCTCCTTCAGGGCCTCATGATTATTTTCCTCATCTTCCAAACTTTAGAAACTACAAAGATTATTACTTGTGCAAAACACAAGCCTTGTCAGAAAAAAGAAGCAGATTTAGATTTTATTTGGCGTCATCTCCCAAGTGGGGGTTGAATTGAGACAAGAAGTGCATATAATATAACAAGAAAGAGTGACCATTAAATGATGAGCCAATTTTTTTATTATATTGAATAACCAGCCCCCATCCCACGCTGGTGGTTGTTGGACGAGGACAAGGGGTGAAGGGATGGATATTAGAAAGAATGGTTATTTCATATTAAGTGCTAATTACAGATAATTACAATTTTCATAACCTGTTTCAGAGAAACAAGAATTTAAACGTTTATATGTATAACAAATCTTTAAATACTAAGACAACCCTAACAAAAGTTGCGCTTGCGTCGCGGCATTATATTGTTGTATCATTATTTTAAGTTTCATGAAATTTTATTCATTAGTGTCGTAGTTTTAGCTTCGGACGGACAAACGGTCAATACCAAAACAATATCTCTCTGCCTGTTGCAGTCGAAAATAAGATTTTTTTGGCACTTTCTGTACCGTTATTAGTGCTCTGCTTGACGTAGTCCGGTTTGTCGACTATATATTTGTTTGGTACCGTCTGTGCAATTTAGTGTATGGGCTAAAACTTCTGAAATTACTTTACACTACTATAGCCCGTAACTTAAAGTGACATTATGCGCATCTTACTGCACATAGTATATTTTTGGTAAGTTTTATAAAAGCAGTTTTCGGTAGCTGTGCATTTAAATGTGTTAAATTAATGATAATGCCGCATTAGTATTTGAAGTTGGTGATTTAGAAATAAAAAGATCGGACTAATAAAATAATAGTTCCTTTCTCCGCAGTGATCTCCCTTGTGTTGTTGTCGGTGAGATTTCGCATATATGCATTATTTATAAGAAATACTATAACCCTCGGTTGACAAATTGTCATATTTTCTCGTTGGCTGCGTAGTGCATTATCACATTCGAGACTCTGCCTTACGTGTAATACTGCACTTTCGCTACCAAATTGGAAACATTCTTAACGTAAGTCAACCGATCCTGTAATATACAATCGTCATGTTTTCCATTTATGATAAGTACGTTGAAGCCGTTTTGCAAACAAACATTGTAACTAAAAAGTCTGAATTAGAATAACCAAATCGGAAAGTGTAACGAAAAAAAAACACCAAACAAACGTTAGCTTATGTGGAGGGTCAATTACATTTCATAATATCGTATACCTGTCACAAATACTTAATCCTGATTGGCCGATAGCGCTCACGTGCGGGGTCTGGAAAAGTATGTGTAGACCTGGAAAATGATGTGTAGACCTGCACGGATTTCAAGACGTCATTTCTGTAATATTTTCGTGTAATTTTCACTACTTTTTATGAGGTATACGATATAATAATTTTAGACTAATGTTTCGGTCAATATATAGTTTTGCGGACCTGTAAAAGAATGATATTGACCTCGGACTTCGTCCTCGGTCAATATCACTTTTAACAGGTCCGCAAAACTATATATTGAGCTCAAAATTAGTCTATAATTGTATAATGTTTTTATGGCTGGTAATGCTTACAGTCATAAATGTATCTAAAGCAATACTCACTCTTGATATTTTTTATAGCGTTGGCTGCGTCTGTGCCAACTCTGGATGAAATTATGCTTAAAACAATTAATTTCTGTGATGCATCTATATCCGTGTACTTTTTGTGATTGATGAACGTAATATCCCCAAATCTGATTTTCAACATAGCTCCGAGTTCTTGTTCTATATCGCGTATCGTGTCTCCACTATGCAAATGGTATAACTGTGTCGTTACTGAAAACAGATCGTATTTCATGAGTTTAGCTAATGACGTTTCTTCCTTTTCTGCAATTGAACTCGTAGCTAAAATAGATAAAAATAGAAGTGTGTAATGTACGTTGAATGCTAACAAGGTTTTCACTTATTTTTTTCATAGCCTGACAGTTTAACTTATTTATTGTACAAAAGAAGTATTGTTCTACACTATGCAAACTTTATAATTGTGCATGCACATTTTTTGTATATTTTAAAAATAGTAAAGTTTATGTCATCAAAGTTTTCGACAGTTTCAATTTGATATCTCTGTATAAACTATGTTAAGATTAAAAAGTATCCGGCATATATTTCTTAAGAACCGAAAAAAAACTACTTTAAATTCAGATGCAAATGTACATTTAATTCTCCTAAAAGTTCATTAACCAATTTATTTTTGCATCAGAAGTTTGTTTTTCACATCAAGTTTATGTACACTGCACATTACGTGATGTTTGAAGCGGTACACCTCAAGTACTATTCAATGGATCGTCTTTCAACTAAAGAAGCTGCTGATCAGATAGCTATACATTAAATTGAAATTGCTTGTATATCGGTGTCAAGAATATCCAAATATTAAGCACTACTTCCATCAAGTACATACCCTGTATAAATCGCAGTTCTGTGATCGTTAACATTGATATGAAACAATTTATTTAGTCACATTGTAATTATATTTAATAAAATAATATGCATGCACAGGTGGAAGGAACATACCTTTGATATTTTTTTCATAAGCTAATGTCTTTTTGAACTCATTGGTGTAAAGGTACGATCTACGACACGATTTGTAGTCTTTTAATATATATTTCTTGTTTTGTTGTTGCCTTTTGCAGTACCGAAACATTATATAAAACAAAACATATGTGTTCTTGTAAGCTAAATTAGCAAGAAAGTTGGTAGACGATTCAAAAAGATGTACCTATATATCTCGATGTAAAATCTAGTGATTCCCAGGGGGCGGAGTCATGACTTGATTTTTGAGGCACAAGTGGTGATCCCGTTCATTTCAAAACATCATTTTCTTTTGAAAAATCCAATGTAAAATTATAACACAGGTGCACACATTTTTATCCCAATAAATATTTGTATACAGGTTGGTGAATTTAGGTCTTTAGTAAAGTAGCAGTGCGCGCCACACACATAATTTTGTCTAAGTAAAGGGCCGTAACTCTGGTTTTACTGGTCCAATATAAAAACTAAAACACGGGTGCTAGCTTTTCATTCAAGTTTAACTTAACATTTACATAAAGTTTATTGACTCTATAAATAAAGGAGCAGTGCATGTCACAAGATAACGCGACCCAAACCGATTTAAACAACCTTGTTTTAGAGCTAATACACACTGCCATGTGCATGTACATTAGAAATATTTTGGCTGTAGGCATTTCTAAAATGAAATTGAAAGTTCCTCTATAGCCAAGAGATTCCTCCTTTAAAGCTGTGCGCTTCACATACAGCATTTGACTAGCCCTGTATGTCGAGAATTTAACAATGATGTCTCTTGGGAGCACTTGTTTGGCTGGTGTCATAGGTTTTGCCGATTTTGTGGCACGATGACAATTGTCGATGTCAGAAATTTGGATGTCAGCATTCACCGCTATGCACAGGTGTAAGACAATGGTATATGGGCTTTCATTTTGTTTTTCTTGAATACCGGAAATACGTAAAAAATTACGCTTAGGATGTTGGTTCTCTAAGAAAAGTACCTTTACTTTGAGGTCAGCAGTAAGCTTTTTAAGCGATTGGTTTTCCAATTCAAGATCAGAGATGCTTGACCGAAGCTCAAAAATGACTCCGTCTACAATGTCAGAAATAGAATCACCAAGGATATCTTGAACTTTCACGACTACTATATTGCTGACCATGGCTTCAATATGACCCTGGAGCACAACCACTATAGCCAGGCCATCTTCGTGATTCAAAGATTTTACTTTGACTCAATTTGGTGTCCATGATATCTGGATAATAATTTGGTTTGTAGAGCCTGGAATCCGAATCTGTAGGCGATGAAAGCGGTCTCTAGTTTTCGTTGATGGCATATTAAAATTAGGTGAGGCGGACATAATACAAAGCCGCGCTCTCAATGTCCAGCAGTATACTTTCAAAACATAATGCACGTGACCTGTGTACACCAGTTTATCACTTTAATGCTTGACTGGATCTATATAAAATGATATTACAAGTTCAAAGCTCACTCTGATATCAGTTTTGATGTCCAAAGTTCTCAAAACGTTCCATTAGCGAATAGTTAGAAAATGCATATATTGCCGTACCTTTGAGTAGAGTCCAAGTCCACAAAAAACACGTAATAGCACTATTTTCATATTTACTTTGGTCAGCCGAATTTTTTAACGACCGCCATATTTGACCGGAAATCAAAATCCTGAAGTCAAAATATTGCACACAGAGGCAGAAGACATTTAGCAGAAATTCAATGATTAAAATCCTTTACTCTCCAATGCTCAATGTTTAATCACCTCATTATGCGATATGAAATTACGTTTGTAGAGATTCAGAGAAAGCGCAGTGATCAATAACTATAATACTTCCTTGCCCCATTCCTTTATCATTATTATCATTTAAAATGATATTTTCCGGGGATTATCTTATCAGTTATTTAAAGTTTTGATTTCATACATTAAACAGAAGTAGTGGACATTTGAGCAAATGCAGTGACTCTTCCATGCACAAGTCTTAATTACCTCCCTTTGTCACATGAAACTATGATTGTCCAGGAAATGACTCAGTAACTCAATAACTGTCTGTGCCACTCAATCTGTAGACTTCGATTGAATTTCGAATATGCATGGGTCATCAAAAAAAAAATACATCAGCATCATTAGATAATTAATATCTCCAGGCACCTTTTTTTTTGCTTAACTTAATATTTTAGTCAAAATTTAAATTTGTGTGATTTTTTCCCATAGGCCGTAATGTTATTTAGGTGAAGTCGCTGAATCCAAGATGGCGACGCCCATGACGTCTCTATCGGGGATGAACTCAGAGTTAGCGACGTCAGCTTTTATAATGCTAAAACCGGCGTTACGTTATTGATTACGGAGGAAGGGAAAGGGCTAACATTGCAGTATTTAACCATTTTATGAACTAATGCAAATTAATTAACTACATTTGTTGTTATATAACGACACGGAATTTAATCATTTCCGTGTAAGTATGACATAGGAACTTCAGGGTTAATAAAAGTTACTTAATATGTTAACCAACAAAGAGAATGACAAAAGCGTCTTGACTTAGAACCAATATAAATCAAATTGCTCGCTGTGAATTTTATTAATGTAGTAACGTAATATGCATACAGTGAATTATGGTTACCATTTGTGAATGTAAAGACCATCATTTAGGAATGTTGACAATAATTCAAAAGGATGTTTTCAGCTGGCAGAGTTACATAGAATAATGATTTCATCAAAATACAGGTCTTTTTCGAGGCATGCTTTTGAAACACTGAAATACTTACTAGGAATTAGAATTTAAATCATTCGAGCATGTTTAATAAGAATCTCTCTACTTGAAAAGAGACTGTTTTGATAGGTTAGTGCTGCTTGTGAATGACCGGGAGTATGTTGACAAGCTGAAAGACTAGTTATTCATATTTTGAACGAAGAACATACATTACTTGTTGTTTATGTTATAAACATAGTTTATATGAAAACGGAATAGTGTCCTTCTTTTTTCTCGCAGTGATTCATACAGACATGCGCCGTAAATGAATCGTAGGTCACGCGTCTTCCAGATTCAGTTTCGTTAGAAGCGGTACGCTTATCAATTTATTAACAAAGCACTAGAGCTAGTCGAAGCTTACACACCTCCATTACCTTTATAATACTAAATATATGCACTTTCTTCTTTGCTAATCATAAAGTACACCATATCTATGGGATACTTACATAGACAAAAAATTATTCTAGACTTTGTGTTATTTGCGGAGCATTATTTCGTGACGGATTTACAAAGTTGTTAACCTGAAAGGACAAAAAATGGCGACCCGCAGTAGAAAAGTTTTAAAGACACATAAGAAAGACAATTTATAAAAAATGTCTGTGACGAAATTACGAGAAGAGCTTCAAATGAAAGGAATAGCGTCTCAACTTCATACTCTAAAACAATTGTTAGGACAATTTACAAAGAGAACTGTAAAAAAGGTTCAGATAATGTAAAAATAAATAAAAAAAATTCTCCATCGAAAAGTGATTTGACAAAGCAAAGGTCGAATTCAACTGCTGAGTTTTCAGCAACAGCTAGCGGCCCGTTTACGGAATGCCTGCAGACGTTGAGCTCTACAATGAATGCCTTTACTGAAACGGTGAAAAGTCTGAATCCCGCTACTCAACACAGGAAACCCCAGGAATTACCTACTTTAAACGATTTTTACAGCGCAAGTGCTAGTGGAACAGACAGTGTTATATTTAGCACAGGTACAGCGTCCCTCTGCATGAGTGATAGTTTATTATCTGATAATCACGCCTACCAAATTCTCCCTACCAGGGCAGGGATTTTTGCGGCTTTAATCTCGCCACCCTGGTAATTCCTGATTTTGAGCCCAGCACTACAACGAAAGCAGATAATCGGCTTAAGAAAAGGTTTACAATTGAACAGTTCCGTGTTTACTTTGGGCAATAAAATATCGTCGTTTTATGGTTTCGAAATTGGCACATCGACAGATGAAATATGAGATGGATATAGCAAAGAGGGATCCAGACCGATGCCCAACAATGTCGGAAGTATTCTGGACCTCACTACCACAGTAAACTATATATGGAACGCATCCCTTTCTGCTAATACTATGTTGGTGTACGCATCCGGGATGAATCAGTTAAGAAAATTCTTGGGAAAATCAGGAATTAATAGTGCTTGTTCTTTGACGCCACCAATTTCAAAAGAAAGTTTAATTCAGTTTATCGCATATCTGCATAAATCTTTGAATATCACATATTCAACGATAAAAATACGTCATGGAATTCATACACCGCTTCAGCGTTAGAATTTACAGCTTTTTAAATGCAGTCATCAAGAACAAACACTAGACTACCTATTGATATAAATATTTTATCGAAGATAGTGCGATATCTCAATAAGGGTTGTTTTGGTGTTCATGACGATGCCATGATAAAATCGTGTTGCACGTTAGC
>JAUMHA010399837.1:0-11317 GCA_032359765.1 Saxidomus gigantea | reverse complement strand
TTTATAACGGAAACACACCGAAAAACGGCTTACGTGCTGCATTGTTCAGTCAAGTGTGTCTGTACAAATCTAAGTGTTCCTTCCTTGGAAGGAACAATAATCAGTGTAAAAGTATTGCATTATATAAATCAATGACAAAGTATTGCATCATATAATCAGTGTCGAAATATTGCATCATATAAAATTAGTGTCAAAAGTATAGCATCACACGTACCACTATCATTCCTGTTTATTTCAGTTCTTTTCTAGTCCTACCACTCATTGTGCAAGTTGTTTCCAAATATAATTGGACTGTTTAGCTCGTATTCCGATTAAGTCGAACATCTTTCACTTGCTATTGTTTTTTCCCCTTAATTAAAAAAAAACCGCTGTTTAATACGAATTCAGTTCAAGTAGAACGTTTCCGAATGGTTCAACCGTTACGGATTTCGGCTTAACGAGAACCAAATCTTTTTTTCAGCAATGCAATGCTCTAAAAGCGATCTACCCTGCGGCATGCGTTAAATGTTGCAACCAGACTGATCTTTGTAACTACGCCGCATGTGACGGATGGACACGTAAGTTCTGAGTTTCTTTATACAGTAAGCTCCGTGTATAACGACTCCGGATATAGCGAAATTCTTTATATAAGGAACACATCTTGTGCCCGATATTTTCCTTCTTTTTTATCTTATATGAAAATGCTATATGGATATAACATAAATTTTCCCAAGTAGTTCGTGATATACGGAGTTCGATGTATGGACAGTTAGAATACTATAGTTTAATTTCATTTATGATACTGTGTGACAGTGATAGATTGTGAACGATTTGATTAAAATATACGTATGCTACTTCATTTGTACATGTATGATTCGACCGTAATAAATTAAACATACGTCACGCGTTCTATCACGGGTACGGTAAAGACACGGTTCATTGAACGCATGTATGTGGTGATCGACACACTGGACTGTTGGTGAAAATGTTACAAGTCCCGGTCGAGCCACCATATCTTTTACCACCTACTACACACTTATACGCCTGATTGCATCACTCACCTTAAACTCTAGCCGCACAAACACCAGCATTTACGACCAGACCGACAACAACGACTCTACCAACGACAACGACTCCGGCACTACTAGTTATCATCAACGGTCCTGACAAGCTAAACTACATGAGTCAAGCTAACCTGGCATGCGTAACCCAACCTCCGGCACAGTCGTACTCTTGGAAATTCAACGGGGTAAGATTGTCACTGTTATTTACAATAAACTCCGTATATAGCGACTCCGGATTTAACGAAATTCTGGATATAACGAACACATTTTCTGTTATATGGATATTACAAACTCCGGATATAAGGAACACATTTAAATGGTTACAAGTAGTTCGTTATAAACGGAATTCACTTTATACGAATTCATTTAAGATCGATAACAAGAAAGCGCCCTTAGCTATCAAACCGCACTCTTTTACCTTTACCTTTTTACCACGCCAGCAAGAGAGAGAGAAAAAGAGAGACAGGGACTATCATCGCTGCTACTCATTTACAGTATAGTATGTTGTCATTACAGTCACGAACCTTACCTCCAAACGTGGTGACACAGAAGGCGACATCACAAGCGGGTACTGTAGCCGGCATAGATACCCTCGCCATCAATAATTTGACAGAGACCACATTTGGGGTTTACACGTGCACAGCCAACCTAAACGGGCACATAGTGGAACAGACGCATACAATAAGCATAAACGGAGGTATATATAGTATTATGTATATGCTATGAGATCTTAAATTGACTTGCCAATCTTTAATAAAGACTGTACCATTATTTGTCCAATGGGTACTCAACGAGTTTCAGCGACTTGCCAACAGTGGAGATCATAATTATACTTCAATAATGTTCATGATTTGTTTTGAAAAAAGCAGTAACATTTGTCGCCAGCAGAGTAAAGTTTATAATGATAAATGATTATATTGTCCGTCAAGGATAAGGGATGCTTGCACAACGATATATTTATTGTGAATCAAGAAAAAAAGTATATTTAGTTGTAATAACATAAATTAGCTTTTTGTAAAATGACGGAACTGTTTTGGTTTTAATTGGCCATTGTCTAAGTTTTATCTAACTTTAAGCAGTAACAAAAAACCAAGATACTATTGCTTAGTCCAGGTAGCATAATACCTAGTTTAACCAAAAGCTAGCTTAAACCAGTATGATCAAGCGTCCGGAATGGCTCCGGAAACGACAGGTTTTACTATATATCATTGGATAGAAAACGATAGCGGAAGAAAAAACAACATAATTTCAAATAAATTTTGACAGAAGTTACTGAAAACCAAAACGTTGCTATTTCAAATAATAGTTTTCTAGAATCAACTGATTAAAATGATGTAAGTTAATTTTCCGCAGAGCGACCGACCGCCAGTATACAGAAGTCATCCGTGGTTAACAGTCTTGCTCTTCAGTGTACAAGTACTGGGTATCCGGTGCCGCATATTGAATGGGATTTTGTACCTGCCGGTGTAAGTAAAAAATAACAGCGTGTTAATTTAACAATTAACAGGTTTCCGACTACTATAGATCATTAAATTTTTTATAAACATGGTAAAAATCACAGAAAGAGGCCCGTGTAGTTATTGGTTTGAGATCGCTAATCAGTTTATTATAGCTTTTGTGCAGCAAACCACGACGCTTGCAGTTCACCACTGTAGGTTTGCGCAGTGATAGTTTCTAGTTTCTGATTTTTGGTATTTTGCGAATGATATAGGAGGATTGACTAGTTTGCGAGTTTGAAGGTAGTGATTTTAAACCAATCAGAATCGACGTAACAACGGAAATTCCATATTATAGTGTAGTTTTGAAGTGATCTTTTTACTGATTGGTTGCTTTGCTACATCGTAGGCGGGGTCGCATGGTATCCCTCCCGGTGTACAGATCAAAGACCTAGGTTACGTATCAACAATATTCGTGAATGTATACAGTGCCAGAGATCACGAAGGAACTTGGTTCTGTAAAGCAACCAACATTTTTGGCAGTGCACTTACCAACGTCATTGTTTCATAGGTATTTATAAAGTGTTCTTTTTCTTGTGACACGGACTGAGCATGTAGTCATTCTTTGCAACATACATGTACGCCATAACGTAATAACATATATCAAAAAAGGTCATTCATGTATATATCACTGTAAAGCCAATATACCATAAAGGCATAGCCACTACCACCACTCTGTAAGTTCACTAATTAATAATACACAGGTCTTGGAGCACAAACAGCCAAAGGTTTTTATGTTGTATCATTGGAGGTACAAAACGCTTAACAAAGTCAATACAAACTTTTCACGTTCCAAACGTGGTTTTCCCCGGGTATTCCTCCACAATAAAAGGCAACAACAACGCGACCATATATGTCAACGTGCGTGATCTAGCATAAGTTGTATAACTTGTATTGAAACCGATGTAAAATGAATAAGGTTTGAACTTTAATACAAGCTTTTATAATCCCAAGAGCTCGTGCTAGTACTGACTGTGGGAGCCTGTTTTTATCAAGCACCGTAAGAAAAGTAACGGTGTAAACGGCATTTAGACCATTTGATTTACTATACGTATTTATAGTAGGATTATTTTGCAATGACATTGACCAAATGATTAAACTATTGACTGATATATCACGGTACACTGTAAGGAAACTTACGATATCTGATTTTTTGTGCCTAGTCATGATTATCCTGCAATGACATTGGCCAAATGATTGAAATATTGACTGATATATCACGGTGCACTGTAAGGAAACTTACGATGTCTGATGTATTGTGCCTAGTCATGATTATCATGCAATGACATTGACCAAATGATTAAAATATTGACTGATATATCACGGTACACTGTAAGGAAACTTACGATGTCTGATGTATTGTGCTTACTCATGATTATCATGCAATGACATTGACCAAATGATTAGAATATTGACTGAAATATCACGGTGCACTGTAAGGAAACTTACGATGTCTGATGTATTGTGCCTACTCATGATTATCATGTAATGACATTGACCAAGAGATACAAACAGAGGATGAAGGTAACACTCTCAAAAATACTTTTTAAAAATGTTGTGAGCATTATCGTGGTGTCTTTGTAACCGCCTACAATATACTCTGTATATAACAAACTCCCTTTATAACGAACTCATTTGGACCATTTAGATATGTTTCTTATATCCGAAATATGTTATATTCACACAGCATTTTCATTTTAGATAAAGAAGAAAAATCGGGACATTAATAAAATTCCTTATATCCGGAATTTCGCTATATCCAGAGTCGTTACAAATGTATAGGGGTACGGAGTTTACTGTATTTCTATTTTCCTTTCAGAGTGCTGCTATCTAGGACTAAAGGACGCTATATACTAAATGTAAAATACTTGCATAAAAAGTATATTAATAAAAAATTATGAGTGTTTTACTTTATTTTATGTTTTCCAGTGCATTTAGAGTTTTAACCATAAAACAAACAGAAAAACTGTTTGTATCGGTGTAATATCACGTTTATTTCGCTCCTGAACACCAAATGTTGTTATTTTCACGAGTGGCTGCACCACTCGTGAACATGTCACTTTTGGTGCCCACTCGGTGAAATTATAACGTGATCTTACACCGAAACTAACAATTATCCTCTATTTCTTCAATATTTCAACAACTTAAAAGTTTATTGTTCAGATACTATTTTCATCGCCGTAAATTTCTAAGACAGTTTACAATCAACATGCACAACCTCTCAGGAGCGAATATCACTAGCAACACAGACATGACTATGTTTATTTTTTGTACATAGGTGTTGCTATGGAGTGGTCAATTCTTTATATAATTGACACAAAGAGAAAGAAAATGTGTGTCGTTTAGGGAGGTTATTCCTCTAGGGAAGTGTCTTTTGCGAAGATTGGACTCTATTTGAAGACGCATATCTTTTCCTATTCAAAAGACCAGTCCACTTTTATTTATAAGACCCATCTACCTCTATCTAACAGACCGTTATACTACTGACGGTTCAATAGACACTAGACTGGGATTCAGTCCTTACATTTAAATATATTTTATGATTATCTGCCCATTTTGTTTATTTCTTACGAATTCCCTCCCTTTGCCGCCCCAAAAAGATGACCGAGCTTTGTTAGAAAAAAGGCTGAACGTATTTTGCTTGGATTTTTAATGAAATATTTTATCATCTAGCCTGGTGGCGAGGCTAAAAGACCATTGGTGCACCCACCTTTAATGGATAGACCCGTCCACTTCTGTCTACAGACCCAGGGCTCTTTTAATAAATAGACTAAATCACTTATATTCAACAGATTCCTCCTCCCATCTAACAGGCCTAACAGCTTCTATTATATAGGTTCATCCAATTCTATTTAATAGACCAATCCACCATCGATAAATCGACCAGTCCACACTTTTTGTATAGACCTTTCCACTATTATTTAGTACATTTGTTCAGCTTTATTTAATAAACGCATTCACTTCTTTAAAGAGGCATTTTACATGCTTATTACAGTGCATATACCTGGTTGAATCTTTTTTGTAGCCGTAACTAAAACCAAGGGGGACAAATCTTACTGACTTACTGTTTAGGAAATCCAGAGTAACCTCTGTGGATTTAGCTTCTACGCATACCAAATGCTGACATACCTGGGGGACAGAGTAAAAAGTGTCGAACATGAGTATCGTCACGACAATTGTCCTGCCTTCGGTATAGTGATAGGAGGAATTTTGATTCCAATCTTTCAGGAATTGCTACAGTACATGTAGGAAAACAAAACATTCATTTTTATTCCTTAAAATTCCTTTCATTTCTAGTGTCATGCAGTTAATTTTATAATGAATTTCAACAGGAAACCATCAGTCATGAAGATATTTGATATTAACGGTCAGTAGTCTTTTTTTATGTGATTTCAACGGATTGCACAAGATGACGACCATTTTCTTTTTCAAGTTCCTTAACATCTGAACGTATCAGCAAATCGGAATACTCGGATTTCTCAACATCCAATCATTGTTCGACAATCTCAGTTTATTGTTATTGCTTTTGCTATTGGCCCTGTCTTTCAATTTATGATATATGTGCAGTATCTTATTATTTAATTATGTCGGGTTATTAATAAATATATGAGTTAATAAACAAACAATAATTATCTTATAATATTTTCATAGAAACAATAATTTAAATTCATTTTACACATATACGAAGTACACTTAAAATGTGAAAGGCGATTTACTACATTTTTTTTTCACTTTCAATTTGAAAACTTTATTTACAAGTAATAGAACCACAAACCTATATTTAATCAGCACATATACTTTTTGATTTTTGCACAATAGCCAAACATTAAATCGTTCATCGTAAAACGACCCCAAAATAAGTAAATGTTATAGGTCTGTATAACAGTAATACGCAAATCAGTTTATAGTTTGCCACACCGACTAAGACCATTTTTGAATTGAATCGTTGTTGTTGTTGTTGTTGTTGTTGTATCAGTTTTAAGCCTGATCGAAACGTATTTTGGTCATTTTAACAGGTGGACTGCTTACCTTACCATGTTAACTGGGAAGAACCAGTACTAGATTCCTATCCTCAGTAAGAAACTGCCAACTTTCACACATAAAGAGACAGATAGTCTGTAGCAGAGCTCGAACCTATGACCTACAATCTATGAGAGGATACAATGATTTCAAGTCAGCGGCTCTTACCCCTCGGACTTGAATTGAATGGCAGCACTTCTTTGGGATAAAACGTAGGGCAAACTTCTACAGAAATTAAACGGGTCAACTCATCATATCATATGACGCATAACTTTACATATGTTGAAAGACAAATCATTAATAAATGCGACCTAGACTTAGTACACTTGCATATTATATATATTTACATGTACATGTACTATGTTGTAATTAATAAGTGCGTACATACGAATTTAATATTATGAATCATACAAAAACAGCTGAAAATAAATTTCATATACAGTTACTTCATCTTATTATTGCGAACAAATACATTTTACAATGTAGCCAATAAACACAATTTAATAAAACCAAACAAAAATATATAACTTGACATTTTAACCAATAAACACAATTTAATAAAACCATACACAAAGTAAATAACTTGACATTGGAACAACTTAACACAAACAAATAAAATCGAGCAACGAACATAAGCCGCGATGCTAAAAGCAGCGACGCAGTTTACATACTAAGTCATCTAGTTGAACATAGAAGAACACGCTCAAGACTACACATAGCTTACGCTGATCCTACATATATCAACAGGCACAAATGCAGTTACAAACTTAGACTATTGAAATGCTACACATCCTCACAGAGAATAACTAGATCTACTCGACTGATGTAAATAGCCTGTACAAAAACACTTATACTCGTACTTACTCTACAACCATGTCTTACTTTGCCAGCACTGCTTCTGATCTAAATCAGGTAGAGCAACAAGATCCACAAGATCAGTATACATATTCTACTAACTGATCAGTGTACGACTTACTGTAATCGGTGTGTTCCTTCTTACCAAACGTCAGTTGGTGCTGCTACAAACCTTTTGTTAAATATACGATATCAAGATTTTCTGCCACCCGCTAACAATGCTCCACCTGGTCTAGGGCTTCCCATAGAGCAGCAACCAATATTCGCAGAAGCTCAAGGCAACGGAGCCATCCCAGATTCACCACACCTGCATCATTCTATGCCAGCCGCTTTGATTCGCAAGGTAAGGTATATGTATATACGTACGGTCACATGAGTCCAATGGCATCTCCGTTGTTAGCCTTAGCTATAGGCCAAATACAATTTGTATCTGACCGCTGGAATTCTGGTTAGGCGGATATATTTCTAATAAAAAATAAGTTTACTAAAGATTTTACAGAGGGCATCTTACTTCAGCACTGTAGTTCACACAGTCCTTTGTTAAAAAAACATAATATCACCAGTCATGCATACTGCTACTTTGAAAGCAACTGAAAAAACAGGTGTCAAGTTAAAAGGTTATTTTCAGCTTGCCTATCATAAATATAGAGCACAAAGTCATTACAAATACAACGCTGTGCGGAAGTTAAACCAATATGTTGAAACTAACATAAGCAACGGTACATCTAGGAAAGTCTTTTCGTTCCGGAACTCTATGAGACTATATGTTCCACAGCAACAAGCAAGAAAATCAAACGCTACAAGGTGGAAGCCTCGGGCAGTGAGTTTAACTTAAACTGCAGAACAGAATACCATTGAAAGTCAAATACAGTAAATGCTCAACGGGCAAAAAAACGAGAAAGAAACAAATACATTTAAGAGTTAAACTCTGAGCTGCTCTAAATCGATTAATCAAGAACACAAGGCAAAAGAAATTGTGCTGCTGAATCTCATGAAGACGATAACTGATCTGTTAGTACACTCAGTTCCAAAAGAAAGTGTGCACTTCTTAGTTTTAAATATTTCAATATTTAGCAGACGCACCGGGTTCAATTTTCGCACACTATATCTCATGTGTATTGTCATCGATCGATTGCAAAATCTAAAATGTGCGCCATATTGTACGTAAACAGATCTCAATTTTGGTACCAAATATATAGGCTTTCAGAAAAGTAGTCGATGAAAAATCACAGAAAACAAAGTGCACACGTTCTTTTGGAACTGAGTATAGTTCCGCAAAACCTGACAGAATAGCTACAAATGTTCATGTACAATTATCATATACGCTGTACTACATACTCATGAAGCAACCAATGAAGACGGAGCTGACATATCTAATAGTGCTAGACTAATGACCTTTTACATTTTTGTACTGTGAGGCGCCTTACTCCGCCCCTGAATAGCTTCTACAAGGGCCGGTGTTTTGATACTAAAATGTAAAGTTGAAAATACTTGAATTTAGTTATACGTATATAATACAGGTAAGAAGAAGATGAAACATACATTGATAGTATCTAAATCCCCTGAATTAAAACTATTCTCTCTCTCTCTTTCTCTCTCCTCAAATAAGGAATACTTTTCAGTCTGTTCAATTGTATACATGTACAATGGCAGGATAACTTTAATACGTGTATTTGTGAGATGTCTTTTAACAAACATTAGAGTTTACCCTACTTTCCTATTCAAATTCGTTTTCCGTATTGACCCGGTATCTGCAATAACAATCGGAACATCACTCGGCTTTTTCCGTAAATAATATAACTTAATAAATATTTCTGCGGAAAAAGCCGAGTGATATTCCGATTGCTGCAATAAGTAAACAAGTTTGCTGCTTAAAAACACCCAGTGTGTTACCGCGCATGCGTAGAATGCATGAACATAACAAGAGAGACTTGATGGCCATTTAAGCTCACCCGAAATATGTTCGGAATTCAAACATTTTTGGAGCTTGCATGCAGATTCTTTTCTATTTGATCAATGTTGATGGGAATGATTCCCGAAAGAAAAGTTGATTTTGAGAAAATGATTCATTCTTATATCAAATGAAAATTAAAGCTGAACATACTGTAACAGGACCACTTATCTTCACACAAACGTACAGACAGACGAACGAACAGACGGACACAGAGTTGGTCACAATAGCAAGGGTGTTAAATATGGGGTTGTGGGCGCTGGGCTGAGGTCTTTGACACTATCACAGCATCATGCATGTGAAAGGATACCTATCCTATCCATAGATGGCAAGTTCTCACATTGTTTCGTATATTAGGGCTTTATCGTTGGTACCGGTTTCCCATATGACCAATGCCCCCAGAAGAGGTTAGTTATTTTAGGTTTCGGAGGATAGTGCAAGATACAGAAAGCGTCCCAACTCCAGAGACACCCCTGGTTCTTATACATGCCAGGTGTATAACACCCATACATGGGACCTCGGTTTTAGTCTCATCCGGAAGACTGCTAGTAATTTTAGTTGGTCAGCCCGGGGAATCGAACCCGCTACCCCAAGATTGCAAGTCTCGTGCTCTACCGATTGAGCTAACCGGGCTGACTCACATTGCTTAAAGGCAGTCTATTATATATGTAAATAATTTATGACAAAGTACGTGAACAGCAAATTCGCATACAATTAATTCATGTAAGTTATCAACTATTAGAATTTAACAAACACATATTGTCCGGTATAACATTAAAATTGAAGCTTATATAAATGTCAAATATAAACCAAGTAATTGAGGTTAAAAACTAGAATAATTTTTATGTACATTGTATTGTACAACGTGAGTTATTCAAATCGGAGTCGCCTAATCAAAGTCGCCTACAATGTATTGCGAAGTTCTACACAAAGATACAGTTAATTAATTATAAGAGCTCGGACAGAAACTTTGACGAGTGATGATTGACTATGTGCATAAAAGATAACTCCCCACTATACAGGGTGATCCCTCTGGGGGCATAGCCCAATAATAAGTTTAATTATTTTGCCAATAAGTAGGTCTATGACATCACAGAGATAAACAGGCCTAAAATCTGGTGTTTATATATAGGAACTGATTATTGAGGCGTTATCTAAGCCCTCAGTATTTAATCATTTTCCGTGACCCAGTGGTTATGTCACTGGCTCTCTTATTTTACAACTGAGGTTCCACTCTTGCCGCTGCAACTTACTTTTTCTGCTTTTATTTTGCTTTTTGTTCTTTTTCAGCTTTTAATTTTAACATTTTTCGGCTCAACTTGGGCGCCTTAAATTACAAAAAAAAGAGTAAAAAATATCCAAAAGTTTTTCTGAAATAACTTGTCTGAAATATAGAACTCTTACTGGTCCAACTTTACTAACGTTTGCAACGTTCACCGATTGAGCATTTAAAAAACCTTTCGTCTCTTATAACTCTGTCAAACTATTTCAAATAAACATATTGGTTTTGAATTATCAATACTTTTATCAAGTTCACTGTATAAACAGTATGTATACATTTGAGCTTCCACTGGGCGCCGCCATTATGGAGCTTTGCCTGACGTAGTGTACAACATACAAGCACGACAAAGAACCAGACTAAGACAAACTGTCAACTGGGTAAAGGTCTAAATAGGAATAAACAAACTTATTGCTACGTTTCCTTGCGCTTCATTGTAAAACATTTGCTTATTCCCAGTGTTTTTTTTCAGGCCTTTTTGGGGCCGAAATTCGGCCCCATTCCCCTCAAAAATTAATATATATTTTTCCCCATTTTTGACAAAAAATTCCCCTCGAAATGTTGAAAAAATCTTGGATTTATTTCATCAAGAATTAGCCAAACTTGTTATAAAAACATAAGTTTTCATAAATTATAGCTTCAAAATAATTTCTTGCAACTATTTGACACCTTA
>JAUMHA010399826.1:0-11317 GCA_032359765.1 Saxidomus gigantea | reverse complement strand
AACTAAACTCTTCTGGGGGCGTTGGTCATATGGGAAACCGGTACCAACGATAAAACCCTAATATACCATACCATACAAAAGGCCCATAATAATATAATTATCAGCTGTATGAACATGTATGACACGCATGGACAGTTGAAATGGCAAAATATAAATTTGCATAGTATTATACCAACTGTATGAACATGTACGACACATACAAGAACAGATTGAATGAACCTATAAATGAATTACTATATGCAGGTGTATACATTGCATGACTGCGTATGCATTTTATCAAACTGTATGAAACACATAAAAATGTTTATGTAACAATAAAAACTTTTGAGGTTTACCTCGATGATAATGTGACTTGTCAGACAATAGACAACCTAGACACATGTATATTCTGTAGACAAGCATTTCATGAATATATAATTTATGTAAAAGTTAAGGCTGCATGTTTGTCACAGCTAAAAAAGTAATAAATGATTACTTACACTGTGAAGTGTTCAAATGCTCAGCAATCTGTCTGTAGTATGACAAATTTACAAATTAATTTTGTTCAGTGTTTCTGTCAATAATGAATGTATCCTAAATCCTAAAATTTATATTGATATTTTTAATTTCTCTCCCCCCGCCCCCCGATAAAATGTATATGTGTACATCTTTTGCATATTCCATTTCAAAACTTTGTTCTGCAAAAATAACTGCGCCTCTCGGGAACCTGAAATAGTAGTACAAGCCACCTGGCGTATTGATATGAACTCCATATGTTGCTACAACTTCTGAAAGAAAACGAATGTTAAAAGTATTGCCGCTATGTGACTAGAAAAAGATATTCACGGAATTCTGGACTTCAGCAGCTAATATTCTATTTGCTTCGTTCACCTTCTCATTGAAACCAGTATTTTCAAGTCGCGGAAGAATTTCTGGAATCATAACGATATTCGCACATTTAGCTATGCATTCGTACGCAAAGTGAAGAATATTCCTAGCGAGGTTTATTGGAGTGACTGAAAAATGAGTTAAATCACTGGTACCAATATCTAAGTACACAATATTCTGACACGTTGACACGATTGTATTGCAATAGGAAGGTGAACCCCTGTGGTCACGCTAAACTACAAGTTATTCGAGCCTTACGATTGGTCGAGATCTGAGATGCTGCGCGCAAAGATTGCACGATATGATGCAGAACTGACCACCGTCACGTATGAAGATAAGCTAGGCAGTAATTTAATTTGTCATATCTGCATCTGACCTTTTGAATGTCAAAACACCAGGAGGTAAGTGGGTGGCTATCTATTCCTACACATGTATAATGTATATCAGGTTTCAAGAACACTGCTATCTGCGAAATATTAACGAATCTATATACAATATAAATTATGATTTTTAAAAAAGAGTTGCGCGTTTACATTTTTTTTTCACAAAACGAAATACCCATTCGTAGACGCAAACTAATTTCATGTCCGCTTCTAAATCTTTCTTGATGAAATCACTATTCATCAATATTCATATATTTTTGTTCAGCTTGTGTTTTTAACTAACTTATACCTCTCAATTCACTTGTGTAGACCTTTTCATATCAGAAACGCAGCTTGAAATTCCGGCTACCATACCACTGCCTTGATTTAAATGCCTTGGGATTTAATCCAAAGTTAAAAGTAATCCTTTTGCCTTAATTCTAGTTTAAGCTAAATGGTAGAGCTGCTATGGAGCAGTAATTGCGTGTTTGCAGCAATACAAGAGTCATGGGTTTGATCACTTCAATTCAAAATTAAGGAATAGGTATCCTTATGGCAAGTTAGGCTAGACAATTTAAATACTTCCACATGCGACAGTGCACATCTTTCTTCGGGGTTGAGTCCATCTGTAATGAGTAGGGTTGCGCGATGAGATTCGATACATACCGGTATGGTTACACCCCGTAATGTGGAATGTTTAAGCAAGTGAAAAGCTGCAATTTCTCGGTCATTTCTTAGCTGGGTGCTTTTTCTGTGACTACAATGACAGACAGTGACTAATAACTGGCGGTATATAATTCAATCATAAAAGGTTAACAAATAAA
The DNA here is from genome assembly GCA_032359765.1 of Saxidomus gigantea. NCBI lineage: Eukaryota > Metazoa > Mollusca > Bivalvia > Venerida > Veneridae > Saxidomus > Saxidomus gigantea. The sequence goes on along the minus strand of JAUMHA010399826.1, from coordinate 9,264 downwards.
CTTAAATGACCGAAGTAAGTGTGAATACTAAAAAGTTAATTTTATTTAAAAAGTAATAAATGTGTCCCTGTATTTGTTGTTGAATAAAACACAGTCAGGAGTTCAAATGCGTAGTATTTTTTTAAATGAGTACGTAGCACAAGTGATTTAATTTCTTGCATTAGAACAACTAACTATTTTATTTATGAAATAACATCCGCTCCAACGGTGTTCATCGTTAATAAATAATGATTTGGAGCACTAATACGTAGTAAGTAGCCACAAAGGCCGAAGGCCTGAGTGGTTTATAACAGCGCATCGGTACGATAAATAATTGTTTATTAGACGATAACAACGTTGAGAAGGATGTTATTTCGATTCTAACATAACCAGATATTACAAAAGGTGAATAAATGCAAAGCTTTATTTTCTACGCAAACACTCACTTAACGTCGTGCGGCGCAATATGACGTCATGTTTACAGCATATTGGTTCCTGCGTTGTTTATGGTTTCATATAAAATAATTTTTCTACTCTTTGTATATAGAGACAAAAGCGTGAGTCATGTTAGACTTAACGACAAAATGTTGGCACATATTTATTATTACAATTCTTACACGTCTATCTTCAACTTGTAGCAGTACATCATTGTAACTTGAAAACATGAAATGCAATTGGACGGCTTGTTTGATACATACGTCTAGCAAATACATCCTTGTTTGCATATCGCCCTTGGATAAAAGTACTGTATTTTATCGTAAAATAATAAACAACCTTATTATGTTTATATAAGAAACACGGCCACTCGTGTTAGTATAACTCTAAATATATTACAATACGTTTCGCAATTTATCATGATATGAAAAGTCTGGCAACAGCCATTCCTATATCAAGAGTATGGAAATTTTGTACAGGGATAAATTAAAGAATCTATGTTAATTTAACCAGAAGCATGGCCCGGTTAATATTATCAACTGCCGATGTAATAATTTATTTTGATAACTGAAATTATATGATCGAGCAGGTTTTAATTTAATTAAATGTATATCTACTGGTTATAGATTGTTCATAATTACATAATAGGGACATAGGTGCTTTATTATTTGCCTTCCCCTCGCTCTCCATTTTGTTGGAAATGTACCCGTGTATTTTACAATGTAAAATATTAACTTCGGTTATGATGAAAACGCGGAAGTAATTTGATCTAACACGCTGGTGGTAGTTATACTGTGTCTTTAAAATAAGAACAAAAAAAAACAATATTATTCTGACCACATTATAGACTAAGAAGCGTATTAAATTACATCTATATTTAGGTTATTTAATACGGCTCTGAGTTCACAACATGTTGACAGCGATTGCTACATACGTATGCGCATTTGCAGGCCGGTAAGAAAAGGAGAAACTCGATTTTCACATATGCGCATACGCTTCCGCGGTGAAAAAAAACGGAAAAAAACGCCGGAAATTGGTTTATGCGCATGTGCAGTGCAACCAGCCGTTTTCTTTCACGGTCAAGGCAGGAAAACGCGTTTTATAAACGGTGCGAGCCGAAAAACGCCCCGTTTCGTAAACGGGCGAAAAACGGAACAAAAACGTGAGCGCCACTGTATATATGTTATGCTCTTCAGTATTGGAGGAAAATAATGACATTATATCATTGTTTGAGGCTTTTAGCAAAATTAATTGAAGAATCGACAAATAAAATGTTTGGGGTAACAGCATTTACTTTCGACCTAAACGTATAGGCTCATTATTGCTTGATTAAAGTTTTGTAACCGCCTTTTTGGACCAAGAATGAGCAACCGCTTGATCAGGATTAAGTATACCTTTAAGATCGTTATCGTTCGATACGAAGTGTCGTCTGCTATAAACGTGAAATACTATGGGGCTGATCAACAACATCATTTACGTAAGTTAGGATGCATACGGAACCAATAAATGACCCATGAGGTACACCAGCAGCAATAGAAGTCACATCAGGATTGCGTCGTTTTCTTAAAGAGTTTTTCATTACAAGTGTTTCTTTCAAACACTTTTGAAACGTTCATTCTTGTAAAGATATATTAAAGAATAGTGTAAGCATCTTTGATATTGTGTTACACGTACATTTAAGAATTGCATGACTTATCACGTCTTCTTCTACAACGTTGTTACAGACTACATATCAATCTTCTATAGTTCTGTCATAATCAATTTTTCCAATTTTGTGTTTCAATAAATTAAAATGACATTGTGTGAACGGTCAACTGAGGTTTAATCTGTTTTCGATAAACAAGCAATTTTCGCATTTAAGCAATAATTTTCTTCTTAAATCACAAATATGGAAAGTTGTTTTAGCCGTCATGGCTTACCGTTTTAAAATTATTTAGATTTGATAAGTTCCTCTAATAATTTCAAGTAATACTTTTGTATGTTTAAGTGCGACTGTTAAATAAAAATTCGAGACTACCATGACATCGTTCTTTTGCATGCAGGTTCATAATATTTATACTATTTCAAAGCTTTTTATATATTATTAAATTAATACAAATAATTCGAATTTGTTGCAATTGATCTCTGACGATGGCCCTTCCGCGACAACGTTCTGATAATTGAATCGTTTCATGGCTTAGTGTAGGGTCTTATGGTAGCTGGTACTTTGTTTAGAATGCCAAATATGTTTAATAGTTGACTGAACGTGATGATTTGGTTTTTTTTTTAAAAACGCTAATGACACAATGCTCACTTATATTGGTTGGAATATAAATAGTTTCACTGTGTACGGTTGATTATGAATCAGAAACAAATTGGGTTGATCAATGTCAAGGAGTTTTCTTTAATTCTAGCAGTGGTTTTAATATTGTTTTCTTGGAAGAGAAACAGCGTTAAATATGTAGTATTTCACAAATGATTTTTATTAATGTCACCTAAGATAATTATATTGGGTTAAAATATATTCCCCGGACTGTAATTTTCGAAATCTTCTCAATTTTTTTCTGCGGTATTTAAAAACAACATGCCAGTACCTAATTTTTCCCGTGTTAATTTTGACCTACATCGTTTAAACGGAGTTGTATTCTAGTTTAAAAAATTTAGACAAGTTGGTAAAGCGGGGCAAAACTGCACATACGTTTTGCAAATATATATTTAATACTTGCGATATTGTAATGAAGATATCGACATAACTTATATTAACGCGGTAAAATATGTGTTTTGGCATAGAATAAACCAATATTCGAAACTACATGTATATCGTTACCTATAAGGTAATATAAGATCAGTCAGAAACAACATAGAGGGCTGAGCATAGAGGGAGCAAACTGCACACAAATGAGGTAACAGTTATACCTTGGACACATCGTTTAAGTAAGATGTCAAACATTAAAACAAAATGACAAAATAAACACAAAGTAAAATGTAGATAATAAAATTGGTCATCAAGATGATGAACGATAATTCGTAACTTAATAAGCATCTTACAATGTAAGATATCCTGTTTGTTATTTGAGAAACATTGAGAATTTCTTTAAATTCATCTGTCTGTGCTTACAATTTAAACTGTAATTAATAGGCAATGTTCGTCTCGTATATAAGTCCAAGAGACAGCAGTTGATATTGAACATGTTACACAAAGTATAAAGTACATCCTTACCCAGCCATATATCAGTTGAGCTATATAATTATGGATTGACTGATATCAGTCTGTGTTTTACAGTAAACATCAAAGGAACATTTATCCATATATGGCTGAAATTAGTTACGGCTATAAATTATTCATACATGTTATCCGAAGATGTTGAATGATATCTCTGAAATAAGTTACGGTTTTGTAAACTATTCATGTTGGTTATCGATGTCTTTTAATGATATGTATGAATTAAGTCAAAGTAGTAAAGCATAAATGCTGCTATCCGAATGTGTTGAAAGCAATGCCATATTTTAGTCAGAGCTGTAGATCACAATATGCGGTCACATGCCTGAACTGAATTGTAGCTGTCTTAGATATTTAAAAGATATCTTGATTATAGTGAACCAGTTCAAACAGAATGCGTATCCGTCTACGCTTAGTGGTTCACATCATCATTGAACTTACACCGACGTTACCACTGTACCGATAGTTAATACAATGTTGTTTAAACAGTTTGTAAAGAAGTGGCCTCACTGTTTCTCTAAAACCTAATCGTTTTCGTTTTAGCGCTATATTATATAAATCCCACAGTTATTTTCTATTTTGTTTTGTAAGTCTTGATTTACTTTTACTATCTTAATTTTGAGAAGTACACCTAATGTCACGCTAACGGCTTAAATGCGAGTCAATTTTTATTTCACGTCTAATTTCAATTTTTGCAATATTTTTCAGCAACATTTTATATATGATATGTCTCTGTAAACTTAAATCAGCTACACATAAGAGAGAAAACATTTTTCAAGGTATTATTACATACAATATGCTTGTGTAAAATGTTGATCTTTGCTACATTTCAAATTTGAGATTCAGTCCATCTTTATTACAATTTTAGTTTTGATCTATTTACTCATTTGAGATTAAGGATTCATAAACTCATTTGACATGGATAATTTGAAATGTGATGAATTTTATGATGTATATTTTGTATTGTAATTAGCCTTGAAGGAATTATGATTTTTTCATCACGCAGGTTTGATTTTGACAATTTTAAGTAAACGAAGAGCTACTAATGAATTTAGATTGTATATTAGGTATATCCCAAAACGATTCCACAAGAAGTGTACGATACACACTGGCCCCTGTGACCCTGATCTGTACCATAATCATCCTCACTTATACAGTGTACAGTTAGACTACATGCTAACACAACCTGTTAAATTAAATTCCAGTATAGTCAGGGCTTAAGATAGTGATGCTCTGACAGAAATTGCTATCACAAGAGCCTTGTGACAGAAATTGTGATGACTTCCGGTACATTCCAACGGTGAACGAACATACATACAGACTGACAGAGAAACAAAAACAATGTGTTACACCAGAGGAAGAATTCAGCTGCTTAGTGTTTATCAATGTTGATGCGTGCATGTATTTCAGTTTTTTGTCGCTTCTTGACGATAGGCATTTTCAGACAGCATTTCATTAAAACAAAATAGAACTGCACTTTATCCTAGTTTACAGGTATTTTCGATATTTAAAGAAACGTAAGAGTTATTTTTCTTACAGATCACGGTCAATTGCGATTGAACGATATCCAAATTTATAATATAATAGCTATTAGTACTTTGACATACAATTTGTTATTGGGACTTAAACAATTATCATTTCCGGACGCATGTTCGCTGTTTTAACTTAAATATAAGGGGATTATGCCACCTACCTTTTTACCCTGACACCGTTGTCCGAGGCCAGACATTTTCCAAGGTGGGATCACGAAGGAGGGGGATAATCGATACGAGGCCAGAAAGTTTCAAGGTATGGTCATGAAAGTGGGGAATCATCCAGTACAATTTGGTACCAACTCTGATTCAAAGTGTTATGTTTATATCAGTGCTAACGTTCAGTACAGATTAGCAAGGTGCCAACTTCAAGACATAGGATTTTGGAGCAGTGCCAACTTTCAGTGTATTACTTTTGGCAGCACAGTATCGATGAAATTCCAGATCTGACCGTAAAAATAAATAGAGAGAGATAACTCACATGAGGAGTAGCAGGCTTCGAAACAGACGTGACGTCAATACCGTACTCAGACACCAACCCTAGTAGGCAGCAACAGTAGTGTAGATAAAGATACAAAACAAAAATGACGAAAGAGCAGGAAAGGAAATAACAGCTGCACTCTAGACAAAACAAAAATGATCCACCAGCACCACTGACAAAGGAGTCGCTCTTCCAGCTACTACTACGCATCATTCGTCTGTTCCGTAAGTTTAAAAATCAGAGTAAAGTATAAATGTGACTTTCAAGAAATACTATCCATGTCCGAATGGTCCGGTAACACAAGCAGATTCATACATGACCCAACAAGAACGAAATGTGATTAGGATTGAGAAAACAGATGAGAGTATGCGCCTGGTTCGATCTGCTGTTGAGGGGATATGCCACTCTCTCAGACAAAACACCGACGAATGTTGTAAAAGATGAAACCTGGTGCGACATCCTGCGAAAGCCATATAGACGAGAGAAGTCTAAGCTTTACTAAACGGTTGGGGATCGAGTCTGTCGAATCTTGTGAGGTGAAATAGTAAAACAAAATCCGAGACAACCTGTACCCCGCCTATGTATTATCAAGGTCCACCAAAAGCGTGTCAAAAGTGCGTTATTGTTCAAGTCGACGAGCATCACACAGACACGCAAGGTTATCCATGTGCATCACAACGACAATCATATTGATTGTATCATGTATGCAAATGTATTCCTATAGGTTGGTTATCATTGTGAATTCTGTTACATGAATTATAAATACAGAGAACAGCAATGGTGCTCGAACATTTGTGTATGTTACATTTCAGGATATTTGATCAAGTAGGCTCTTTTCCTAAAAGCTTTGGGCATAAAAAAGCTAAAGGTTACTTGCAGTAAATGTCAATACGGTAAAATTCCAGGATTATGTTGGCCCGTTTTTGCGATTAGACTACTACAAACCGGACAGGAAGAAATCTGAACTGAGTATAGTTTTGACATCGTACCATGAGCTGCATTACACAATAACCTGCTTTAGTGCGTAAAGGGTTTCATACAACGTGGCATTTTTTTATACAGATCATGCATACTCCTAACAAAATTATCTAATTAAGTTTTATTAAACTCAAATGAAAAGCAAGAGATGTCCACAAGACAGCATGCTTGATGATTCACAGTGCTTGCCAATAAAACAAAACTGTAGTCAGTAAATGAAAATCAGGTTGACTGGAATACTGTATTTATCAAAAGAAGGTCAAAAGTTATTTATGATAACTAAACGTTTACGCCTAAACACTAAGTTTCAAGTAACTACCAATAGTGCTTACTGAGGAAAGTACCTTAGCCATCATTTCTAAGTTCAACAAGAACCACAATTTGTAGTAAATTCATTCACAAGTAAAATAAACTGATTGATATATGCCCGGAAAAACTGTATTGAAGTTTTAAAGAAATCCCGTGATTTTCTGAGATTTGCACACGAAAATGTAACTAGAATTTGTAAGTCAAACAGGGGTCATAAGTTGAATAAAACTAGAGTTATCTTATTGGAAAGTCAGACACCCTTGATGAGTTAAATGAAGATTCAAATCAAACCAAAAAGGGGTTATTGAAGTATGTGTATAGTACCTTGCATGCAAAACTTTAAACCAACAAGGGACATCATTTGTGATATATTCATTCAAGAGTAACCTGTATTGATTGTTTGAGAAACCTGAAAATATAAATGTCTGCAATAGTGACTTAGAAAATATGCCTTGTAGAAGCACAACACAAAACTTTAACTTAATTTAGCTTGCATGCAAATCAAGGGAATAGTTCAACAAGGGTCATAATTTGTTATTAATTCAGTCAGGAGTGTTCTGTGTGAATGATATTACATTGCGTGTAAATATTTAACCAAACCAACAACGCCGGGGCTGACGTAAAAGTGACTGTAATAGTCCTCTTTATTCTTCGAATAGATGTGCAAATAAAGCGTTAGAGTGTTATGAATAATTTGCACAGTGGCTTTACAATTAACATGCATGTATTAAATTGATTAAGTAATATACCTTTTCACCCGCCCGACATAGCCCAACATATTAATCATGTACATTCAGACTACTACGATCTGACAATTTTTATGACATGATATTAACTGTTCTGATGTAGGGGGCCTATATGATTTGGAAGTCCGCATTTATGTTAACGTATTATATATCATCGTGATTACAATAGTGCGGTCCCTGATGTCGACTCATACACATTATGTAGGTCCATGGTCAACTGTAAGTAGCATAATCATGATAACAGTATTTCCTAAAATATCATACAATATCTCCCAAAGTTGATTTTGCATCTTGATAAATAACCTTTACAGTATTTATATAAATACATTACTGACCATATGTAATTATCAGCAATCAAAGGAATCAGCAATAGTTATGATTATATCTGTAATAGCTGTTAAGTGTCAATTATGCTTCCTTGGTCATTTAACCTTTTACTAGTATGATGTAACTGTCGCAGTTTTAAATACAAAATCATATAAAGTAGGGTGGAAATAGTGCATGAAATATAGTAAAAAAACCAAATCTTATTAGACAATTAACTTGCCAAAGGTCGCTTCAGAAACACAACATCAAAAGCGACAATCTTTATAACTGCATCGATAAACTACTGATGAAGTCATCCAAAACAATAAATAAGCGCCGCGTACTTCATATTTGACAGCCTCATATGACATGTACACAGTGACTTTTGTGTTTCATTCTTTAACGAGCAATAATCATGGAAGACATGAAAGCAAGCATCTGAGAACTACAGCGGCTGAGTCAAATGACCGCGGCAAGTTGCAGCAGGCCAAGCTGAATTTAAAGAGCAGCAAAGAAAGGCCGAGAAGACACTGGGCATCTTGCGGGTCTGTGATGCTCGGGAAAAAGGGTGACAGGTAGAGCGCAAGTATCTCTGGATGTGACTGACCAGGCTGGTCAGCAGGGTTCTTCCCTACAGACCGATAGAGCGTGTAATGTTAAACGAGATTTGTTTCAAAACGTCGTATTGAAATTGAATGTTTAATTTTGTTTTAATATTTATGTTTGTTTGTTTTTTACCAAATTTTCAGTAAAATTTTGAAAGCAAAATGAATAAAACAATGAAACTATTTTAAATTGAAAATTATATTTCGTTTCCACGTTTTTTCGAATCATTTGTTAAAGCATTTTAGCAAAAAAAGGTTCTATAAAACATCGTATATGTTAAAATAAGGGCTATAATGATAATGTGAAAATCAGACAATTCGGGGTACACATTTTCCATGTACACGCACAAGTATTTGACTCCGGCCCCCGGCTTAAATTTCTGGCATTTGTTAACTGTTTAGTTATTACCAGAGCAGAGTCAACTGTGATACTGTGTATTCTAGTTGACACCTTGCAAAAAGCGGTGCTAAAAGTTGGAATTAACTGCTAAAAACATTACAAGTTTTTAATGAAGTTGACGCTTTGCCAAAAGTGGATATCCGTAAAAATGTGGTGCACTGTACTCAAGTAAGCACTCTGCTAGAAATGGCAATCGACGTGAATACAGTAGTCGGAGCGTAACAGTTGTCAAAATTTGCGTATATCGTGCGTATAACGTGCGTGCAACGTGCGTATAACGTGCGTGCACTCATC
>JAUMHA010399815.1:0-11317 GCA_032359765.1 Saxidomus gigantea | reverse complement strand
ATCTGGACTCTAATGTGTACAAATGGTGTTTCTAAGTTTTCAAACAAAGCTGACCCATATTCGTCTGCCGTTCCATCGAGACAATTAGTATGTCCAAGTTTCATGAAATTAAAATTTAATCGATGCAGTAGTACTAAGAAAGTACTACTTTACTGAACACACATTTTTCCTAAGTAATATTCATAGGAGGTTTCATCAAGACAATCACTCTAAGTATCCAGGCCCCGTGTTCACAGAGAATCAAATAGCAAGAACAAGTTACATTAAAATTATCTTCATAATGCTCTCGTCGAGGTTTGAAGTCTGTGAAAAACTTTGTTTAGATTATGTCACAGCATTCAGTGTTATATTTGCAGACTAATTTGGTCTTGCAAGGTAAAGATAAAGGTCTCGCAGACGGATCATAATTCACCCATTGAGACAACATGTAGAGCAATTCACTAGGCACAATTCCCTGGCTCAATATGACTCAAACCATTGGGCTTGTCCTTTTTAGACATGCATTCAACTATTGGGTCAACAGAGTTATCTTCTCCAGTCATTTTAAAATTTAAAAAAGGCTCTGCGATGTACAGTTCAGTCAGGTAAAACATGTAGCTAACAACAACAGTCGAAACATCAATGTGTCCTAGAAGGTCATGTTTATTGCCTGAAAAAAAAAGTGATACTAAGTTAAAAGCATCTTGAAAATGACAGCTGTGGCAACAGTTCTTGCATAAGTTTCCTTAAACAGTATAAAACTTATTTCACTTAGCAAAAGATCAAAAACATAAATGTATAGCGTTGACTTGCATACTACAAAAGCCTCATTTAACTTAAATAACACACTAAGAATATGTAAATAAATGAGAGAAAAACATAAAGACACCAAGATCAACACACTGAATGGCCAAGATGCAAATAGTTTTGTCGATCTTTACGTCGGAGGGCATTTGTGACTAATCGCAGAGTACCACGATGAATCGGCACATTACTATGATTTTGGTTAATTTCTATACTTGGTAGGGCTCATGTGAGAAAAAGCATTACTTTAGTAACAGTCTAAACGGACTTACCTACGTAAATGCAAGACACATTGAACAAGAAACTCCGTTATATTTTCATATATTCTCTCTCATCTTCCGCTTTCCTCGAAAAATGGCGCGCCTGCTGATATTTACTTCTAAGAACTAAGCTCTAAGTTCTTAGTTCTAAGATGTAAGAACTAAATTCTAATTTTGTACTCCCGAAGTTCTAAGTCAAAACGGCCCTAATAGGCTTCCGTATACATTTATATACTTTTACTGGTCTAGTATATACATGTTGTTTGAGCTTATCAATGTTTGATTTACTAGTGACCTAGTTACATGATTACTCTTTATTTTGTCTAGATAGTCTTCAAAAGTAGTAAATATGCGTTTTTGGATTTTATTAGTACCGGAACTTTTATTTGTCATGGGACTCCATACCGTAAATTGTTCAAAGAAAAAAGGTGTGGCACACTGGGCAGATAACTATGAATGCCAAGATTTCAAAGTTTTAAATAATATGTCGTGGTGGTAAGTGGTTTACAATTTCTTTCAGCTAATACCCCCACGCCCCCACCCTCATAACGTTCTGTAACCTGCATTAAACAATATTATAATTTCATCATAGAGTGGAGCATTGGAAACTATTGACTGAATAACAAACAGCGCAGATCATGATCAGACTGCAGGAACTGTGCAGACTTAGCATGAATCGCAACATATCAGAACAGTGGGGTAAGAGTTACGGGCATTTTTAAATTACTACGATAACCTCAATGTAAAACCAGCGGTACAGTAAGTATCTGAACATGCTATTCCAAACAAAACATAATAGAGCGCCTCATATGCTATCAACCATATCCCTCTCCGTAAATTCGTGGATCCATCTCGCTGATATAGCTCGTGATATAAGATACATACTGTATACTGATGACATTGAACTGCAAACTGATCAATAAATAAAATTTATATACACGAAAGGTACGACTGGAGGATGGACTTGAACTTCTATCACTCAAACAATATTTGCAACTCTACGATAGACAGTTATAAGAACACACACGTCCCAATGGTATGGGGCTACTATGGTAACACGCATATAAAGATTGCCGACGAAGCTCAGTTCATTCTTGGCTTCAACGAACCAAATCACAAGGACCAGGCTAATTTAACTCCTCAAAAAGCCGCTGCAGCATGGCCGGATATGGAAAAGCATTCAAAGGGCAAACCGCTCGTGAGTCCCTCCGCTGCGCCTTGTGGCGGGAACTGTAACCATGGCGACACAATCAACTGGTTCGATGAGTTTTTCAAGCACTGCAATAATTGTCGGGTGGATTATTTAGCTACGCATGCGTATTACTGCAACGCTGATCATACGATGCACTTCCTGCAAAATCTTTACCACAGATACGGCCGGAAAATATGGCTGACGGAGTTTACTTGCGCAAACACAGCTGATCCTGCAAGAATATTGAACTACATGAAGCATATTCTACCGCGACTTGAAGCTGCCGACTATGTTTTTAGGTAAGGGTCCTAGCATTTTGTTTACGCAGATCAATCTTAAAGCATAAATTCGTCATGAAACACAATCAACACCAAACAGATGTGTACATGTACCAATGTAGTAAACTACACAGGGTAAATTATTGAACTAGCTAGATGAAAGTCAATCAGCTTCAATTCAAACGACATCAAACATGACATTTGATATAAAATATTTCCAATTGTATAATTTGTCCGATTTATTTCTGTTCAATGTTCAAGTCTCTCCACTGTGTAAGCTTATTATTCAAGGCTTATCAGTCTGTCTTTTAGTTAAAACTTATTTTACGGCATTGTATAATACCGTGATAAATGCAGTTATTTTATATTTCTCCATAAAGGCTTCACGTGTGGAGCATAACATAACTTCTTGTAGAGATTATATCTAAAGGTTAAGACTAAAATATCTAATGGAAAGACCGGATTTACAAGTTTTCCTATCAGCTTTTCCTGATGCAATGTGCGGAACCCTCACAGTAAAGATGGGACAAAACGAGGTGCATGCATTTTGACGTGGTAAGATATACTACATGCGTATGATACAACGCATGTACAAGCAGCGCTAAGGAATTCCATGGCTAACATGTTGCTTTTGGAAGCACAGTAATAAGCTATTGAAACTTTCAGTGTCATTTTCGTGTTATGTCGTGGTTTAAATGTGTGAAATGCAAGTTTTAACGTATTTTGCGTCCGCTAATATATAGTTGGGAGAGTTGGTAGCAATGGGGAACTGTTACTGCTGTTACAGTACTGCTGTTGTCATGGTGATGACATGACAAGCACCTTCTAAGCGTAGAACTGTTCTTTATTTGGAGGCAGCAACTTGGTGCAGGTCAGGTCAGAGACAGAAGAGGCGGTCAAGTTTTTCTTCCGACAAATAAATTAAGGCATATTTTTATTACGAATACGTTTCATACTATAGATGTTTGAAAATTAAAGTACAGTAAATTCTGCTTATAACAAACTAATTGGGACCATTTGAATGTGTTCCTTATATCCGTAGTTTGTTATATCCATTTAACATTTTCATATAAAATAAAGAAAGAAAAAAACTTGGGGAGAGAAAAGTTGTTCCTTATATCCGGATTTTCGCTATATCCGGAGTTTACTATACCTTTTTTTGTGTTGGACGTTGATACTTAAGGAGCAATTGACATGTCCTCTTTGAGAAACAAACATGCCCGTTTATCATACTTTAATCAAGAACGTATTTTTTGTATTATTACAGATACTCATGGTACATGGCAAGAATTAAAGGTTCCGGCCATTTTACAAACTCCGCAGACAGTCTACTCGAGCCTCACACCTCAACCCTGACACCTCTTGGTCGTTTCTACAATGACTTTCAAGGGCACACATCAGCAATTATTGGATAAGCACACAACGTGAATTTGATAATGTTTGTAGATTCTATATTGCAAAAACAAAATCATCAAACATATGCTTTTGTATTTTCAATAAGTTTGTGTACGTTTTTTTCTCCATAAAGAAGTTATAATAAGTAATCCGACAGTTAAAAAGAGTCTGAAGTGTAGAGGAATTGTTGTATGAGACTGGGCCATGTGTTAGTCATGCTATATTGTTGAACGCTATATAGGTCCTCAAGTACTGCACAATCATAAAAAATTATAGAACTTGAGAACGAATGTAGAATGATGTTTCATTGGTCATTTAAAAACGGTCACGTTGTTTGACGCCTAAAAAAAGAAATGTTTCGATCGTATTCATACATAGTTACAGACGTTCAGGCTGATCATGATTTACACTGTTCACAATTAAATTATATTTTGGAGTAAGCTATTAAAGTAAATTTCTTCAAACAATATTCTCCACTTTAACTATTTGGTGACTGTTTACCGGTATGACATTTGTAAACTGGATATTTCTTGGATAAGTTGTCTTCCAAAATTGTTTGAAGATTATCATTTATACTAATTAATTTTTTCCTGATTGAGAAAGAAGTTCTTACAACTTGTATTTATCGCTTACGTGGCTCACTCCAGATGGAATCAGCGTCGAAGAGAAAGAGAGAGAGGCAGTGTGAAATGATCACATCTTGCCTATGAACACTAGTACCACTACTTGACACTGATGGGGTTCGAATCCGGGATCCTCCGACCCGGATGCAAACGCGCTACCACCCTACGATTTTCATTCTGTGTAGGAGCAACAACATAACGATGCTGGGAACGTGCAGTAAGAACTATTTTTGGGAGACGTTACTTTATACTGACCTCTGTGCCAACTGGGAAATAAATCCTAGACGAAATGTCATATGTTACATTGAAAAGATGAAAAGATTTGGTCACGACAAAGAAACAAATTCAAATAGTATAGGAAGTGTTTTAAAAAATGTCTTTTATATAAATTCATCATTTTCAGTAGTCAAGGAAAACTAACCTGAATGGTCAACGAAAGATCCTTAATAAAACATATGTCCTTTGCGCCTATTTATTATTCTCATATTCAAGAGAAAACAACATTTTGCTATTTGAAAGGATTCAGAATATGATTGGTTTCGCACAGGTCAGTGCACCGAGCAGGGTTAGGACTAAGTGGTGTCTAACTTTGACTTGGCGAAGGTTGGTGTGAAAATGTACATAGAAGAAGAAATAGAGAAGTTAAATTCGCTGGCAGTCCGAAGGATATAGAATATAATGGGATAAGTTTAAGATATACAATCTGAAATTTACGGTATTTTGTTATCGATCCTTGACAAAAATTACGGTCGGCGAATGTCTTCTATAGAAACATGTGTGCACAATTTTATAGCAAGCCATACAACGTAATGTGTTTTTCATATGCACTTAACGGTTAACAGGCGCTTTAATCATGAAAATGATGCATAATTTATATGGAAATACCTCTCCTTATTGCCTTCTGTTTATCCCACACATAAATCAGTCATACAATGGGGTGACAAAAACAGATCCATCTCGAATGAGCTTTTATGTTTTATATTGTGTCACTAAGGTAATAAAACTTCGTCCGATTTGAGACCATTCTTTCAGACCTTATCCAACTTCGTACCGTGTGGCAGGTACTCCGCATAGGTCAACAGAGACTATAACTGATGCCAAGTCGATAGAAGCGCCACAGTTTACAAAATTAATTCCGGTGGAAAAAGGAAAAGAGAAAAAAAAACGGCGCTGACGGAGTCGAACCAATAGAGTTAAGAGTTGCAGAAAGAAATATGAAAATTAGGCATCGGTAAGGCTATCTCGGGTTCAGACTTTGTTGTATTGAAAATAACCGAACGGGATTATGTTTTGTAGAATTTGGATGTTGCAAGTTTTGCAATATTATATGTTATTTTTTTTTTTTTACGTATATTTCCCGCCTAGATTAGTATTACTCGAGCCGTTAAGCGAGGGTGATATTATGTCGAGGCGGGTAATGTACCCCCATATACCGCGTCAAAAACAAATAACAATTTTATTACCTTTCCTTTTCTAAAATTTTGAAGGATTCGGTTCATTTTTAATGCATTTAACGGCCGAAAGAAAACCGTCAAATACCCTTATGACTTAACAACATCAAAATCAGCACGTACCAATACATTGTACGCGAATACTCTCAAGTTTAGCGTGGGACACAATGACGGGATATGTCGAGTGTATATATTACTGGCTTGCCCGCTAATATCAATATCTATTTACGTGTCATTGACCAATCAAACGGCTAGAAATTCCATGGAAGGGTAATAAACATGCATATAACCATTATGGACTGAGAATTCGACAATACTATTTTAGTTACTCGACACTATTACGCAGAATAGCCACTCCATAGAAGACATTTTTTATAGTCACATGACTATCCATATTGCAAAGGCTGTATGAATCCGTATTCTAACCGTACATAGCACCGAAATACATATATCTAGCTACTTTTCGAAACAGAACGTACATTTTTGCCACCCCTTTCACATAACTGTAAATAAAAGGTTTTTGCATCAGAGACGTGCAGTCTTATGCGGAATTCTTTACTCTGAAATGTTTAAAGTAAATGCAAGAATATGCCTCATAGGGCTTACACTATTTACCATATTCCAAATTTACACAGTTTCGGGAGTAGGAACCGGGAAGAAGGGCGTTGTTCATTGGTGGAAAAATTACAAATGCAATGATTTTAAGATCCTGGACAAAATGGAATGGTGGTAAGACATGCTTGTTTGAATAGCACGCTATTGTGCATATTGAAGTATAAATGTAGATAGATTTCCTGCAAGTTTAATTAACGTCTATCGATATTGCTTCTAGGAGATCTCTGTACTTGACCCGAGTGAAGGAATTGCAGCAGTCACAGACGAATTCTGCTGACGGGATTCGAACCTACGACTTCGTGATTCAAATTTCGACGATCTAACCCTCCGCTATTACATGCATTGAATACAGACTGAATATACGGTATAGGTATAAACTTTGGATTAATTGTTTTTCTAGCACATTAATTATTACAAAACGAGAGTCTCATCTTTACCAAACAGAAACTTACACAGGTGTAGGGGTCTTTTCGTGATTTCAAAATTCAACGTGACTACTATATTCATTAGGATTGCGGTTCTGAAAACTGTGTTAACTTTGTTCCTTACCTAAATTATATTCTAGAACTCATGAACTAAATCAGTCAGCTCCCCATTAAAAAAAGATTGCTATCAGATAAGCTTAAATGAATAATTATTACAACCTATCTATCATTTTAGTTGTCAGCATTTTATGACATAATATTTGCAACTGAATCCGTGAAAGTTGTGCACCAGAAGTAAGTTAGTATTCAGCATTTTATGACATAAAATTTACAACACAACCCATGGAAGTTGTGCACCTGAAGTAAGTTGAAACCTACCTTAGACAGTCTAGATTTTTTTTCTTAGCGCTCTGATAGTCAACTGCAATTGAGTAGCTACCTGTGCTATCTCCTTTAAACACTGCATGGTTCGATATTTTCAGGTATGAATATCATCAAAACCTACAGTATCTCAACGACAAATCCCAGTGTTCAGACGTCATAAGTGCTTACAAAGACTCTTTCGTTCCTATGGTTTGGGGTAAAACGAACAAAATTAACATAAGTTCTGAAGCGAAGTATATTTTAGGCTTCAATGAACCTAATCACAACAAACAATCGAACATGACTCCAGCGGAAGCTGTGGACTACTGGCAGTATATTCAGGGTAATTCCGCAGGACAACAACTCATAAGCCCAGCTGCTGCAACATGTGGCGGCTCCGACTGTATTTCGGAATTCGGTGACAGGGATGAGTGGTTCGATGAATTTTTCAAACGTTGTGAAAACTGCAATATTGCATATCTTGCCACGCATACATACTTCTGCAATGCTAGACAAGTGATGAGACACTTGCGTGGGCTTTATGAAAGATATAATAAAACGATTTGGCTTACAGAGTTAGGCTGTGGCAATTACATAACGAATGCGACCGAGGTGCTTGAGTTTATGAAAGAGATTTTACCTCAGCTTGAAAAAGAACCTTTCATTTTCAGGTGAGTGATTGTATTACGTAATGCATTTAAAGTAAGACTGCCTTTACAGAAATTAAGATGGCTAGAACCTTTAGCAAGTATTTGATACATGTATACGAATTTATTACTTCATTGAAAAAAAAAATCATTATGCATTGGCACTTTATTGTATAGCCTACCAAATTTGTCCCATTTAAATCATACTTCTCAGTGGCTATTTTGTCCCTGGATAGTTTGTAACCCTGTTCGACATGTATATTCATAATATGCACCCGTTAAAAAGATGACGTCATATTGTTCCTTGTGCAACAATTAATGTCCGCGTAACATATAGCCCATAGACTTTTATCATTTTGGCGATATTTAGTAATCGGAAGAATAAATTCTTTGTCGTTCAGCTGCTAAGTTATAAACTACCTAGGCGTAGTGTAGAATCTATTTATGTTTCTTCAACAGTCTCTTTTTGGCAATCTCTGTTGTTTATATAGATATGCGTGGTATAAGGCAAGGGTAGAGACAAACACTTGGGTAACAACAGCGGAGAGTCTTTTAGACCCAGAGAACCCGGGCAAACTTACGCCGCTTGGCTTCTTCTACAATAACTTCGAGGGGACTGAAAAAGGTAGAATATAAATTTTTAATCCACTACCACCTGCACCTGTCAGCTGTTTGCCAAAACGGGCAGTCTGGTTTAACTAATATCCTATTATTTTCATAAACGAATTACTGAAATACTGATAACCACAGTGTTGTGGTAATTTATTAATGCAGATCAACATGCATATGCTTGCAGCATGTGGTATTTTGAATGCAATAACGCTGCGAAATATGAAAGAAACGATTGAGCATAGAGCTGTTTCAATCACAGGATGTTTGATTTCAGTCGCGCATGCGCTTTAATGTATTACAAACAGAACACAAACTTTAAAGAAAAACGTTGATCTGTCATTTAATTTTACATTCTATTATGAAATAAAATCTACTAAAATTATATTGAATATCTAAAATAGGAATTCTAGTGACAGATCAAAGATAATCGAATGTGTTTTTTTTTCCACTTGACGAATGTAGATCACATTTACCATTTCTTACATATACATCTTATACTTATACTAGAATTAATGTTGTTAACTTTTTAAAATTATTTCCATTTTATTGTTCCTACACAGTTGACGGAGTATGGGGTGAATGGAGAACTTGGAGTGAGTGTACTGTTACATGCGGGGGCGGTACAAGGACAAGGTCAAGGCCGTGCGTATATCCCAACCCACTGGCCAAGGAACTACCATGTATAGGAGATGACACAGGAACGGAGAATTGCAATACCGATACATGCCCGTCTAGTAAGTTATTTAGCTTGTTTTATTGTGTTTAATTTCAAATGTAGATTCTTCTGTGTCAGATCAGGCATTTATAGCTTCAAATTTGCAATTAACTTTTAAAAGTAATTGATTCTTTCCTAACCTTTTAATCTTTATTGTAGAACATCATTCACAATTTAAAAATTTGCAGCATGATGAAATTAAACGTTTATCTAAGTTGACAAGGTTTCTTTTTTCATGGACTATTAAATGCGAAAGCAAGAGAAAACGAACACAACGGTTTACAAAAATGGTGTAATAACACTGTAAGAAAACTTTCATTCTTCGACTTCAAAATGTATTCGGGGACGTCAGGTTTGTTTTGAAAGAACATAGGAAACGAAACACTGATGTTTGTCGGATGCATGCGAAACTATTTTTCTCTTTATACTTGACAGAGCTCCACATTCAAATAATGATATCCGAATGAAATCATTATTGTATAAGTGCATATGTTAGTACTAAAAGTCGGTAGAGTAAATGCTACTACAGACATTGAAGACACTAAGGGGTTTTATTTGGATTGAAACAATTTCCTATCATAAGTTTTCTGTTTTTATCAACTGCATAACAATAAAGAAATAAATGGCACGTTCAGTTTAGAATATCGTGTTGTTATTGTTAACAGTTTAAACATTTCGCCGTGGTGCCTTGGAGGAACGTGTCTCGCGGTTTTGGACATATTCGATATGACGTCGCCGTGCAAGAAAAAAATAGACCTCTACAAAATGGGGTCGCGGAATCCTGAAGATCTCAAATTCTAGTGCCTTTTGCCTTTTTGCCACTAGTTATATCAAGATGGCTGTTCCTCCAGGACCCCTACCTTTATTGAACGACGATGTGAACTTGTAACACTTTCCAATAAATTGAACAATAGGAGCTCACATTTGTCAAAAATACAAAATGTGTAAAATGTTATAAAAAATGAACATAAAAGTGAAACAATGCGAGCTTTTATGTATAGGATACCTCTACCTATGATTGCCTGTATGGCCATTCTCGCACACTTTTATATACCCATAATATGATATTATACAGACCACAGCACTCGTGTTTCTATAATTAGGCAGTAAACTCCGTATATAACGACTCCGGTTATAGCGAATATCCAGATATAAGGAACGAATTTTCTCTGCCCGAGTTTTTTTCTTTCTTTATTTAATATGAAAACGTTAAATGGATATAAAAGAACTACGGATATAAGGAACATATTGAAATGTACTTCAACATATCAAACGGGGTTTTGAGTCACACATTTGGGAGGGGGAGGGGACGGGGGATATTTTAGTATTTTTGGGCTTCGTCATTTTTAGCTAGTCTGATTTTTTAAGTTTTGCGCTTGATCACTTACATGCAAACTACCAAAGCTATCACTTTCAAACTTGGAATACCTGTACACTATCAAATGTGCAATCGTATAAAGGATGAAGTTTACAAGTTACATTACTTTGTAATGTATTTGGCTGGATTATTGACCCTTCTTAACTTAGAAAGTTTCACACACGCAATATTTTTGTAACAGTCAACATGATGCAACCAAACTTAGTGTTTAAGAAGTATTTATGAATATCTTTAATTGGATTGTATTTTAGGGCTCCTGGGGTCAAGGTCACTGGAACTAAAAATAGAAAAACTGTAATATATTCAATATCTTTAGTTATCTTTAGTTACAGTTGACATAATGTAACCAAATTTTGTTTGTAGTAAGTATTTAAGAAAATAGGGTTGGGTTTTGGGGCTCTTGGGGTCACTGTCAAGGTCACTAACTAAAATTAGAAAAAATAGTAATATGTTCAATATCTTTGGTTACAATTGACATAATGTAACTAAACTATTAAGTGTGTAATACATATGAATAAAGACTTTTCAATTAATTACGATTTTGTTTGGGGCTCATCGGGTCAAAGTCAAGGTTTTTTTT
>JAUMHA010399782.1:0-11321 GCA_032359765.1 Saxidomus gigantea | reverse complement strand
TTTGTGATTTTACCCGAATATCTGTCTCATCGGAAAAACAGCAAGGTATCCCCCAATCATCGAAACCAGAATATCGCCAATCACCGATTATCTCTGAGCCCAAAATTTCAATATTTCTGGACCTAAAATTCCCCATGCCTAAATCCAGAACCATGCTATGTATAAATCTTCACCTGTTCGTGGCACTATAGACAAGAAAGTAAAATGAAACAGTTTTGTATGTTTAATGCAGAACAAGAGTGTGTGCTCCAATTCGATTTTTGGCTGTCTTTTTATTCCTTAAAACATATTACTCAGATGTTGAGATTATTAAAACTTGAGTACAATTATCTGCTGTGAAGTGTTTACTATGTCTGTATACAGCCCTTTCAGACGCAATAATTGCACATCTTCGAGCTAAATACTCTCACAGACACTTGGGTTATTGAGTCCAAACCCCATTGTCCGGCATAATATTATCACCATTAAGATTTCAAGTTTTTCACTAAACAGCCTTAAAATATAGTGTTTAATTAGTGAAATTTTACAGTGTATATTATAAGGCAGTGAAAAACAATGGTGATAAATTTATGCTGGACAATGGGGTTTGGACTCCGTACTCCAAGTGTCTAAGAATACTCTGAGCTGCTTTTGCGCAACATGTCCTCATCCTCTTTACGTTACTATTTCATATGTTATAGACAAAACTTTAAATAAAGTTATTTGTAAGTGAAGCCCGCTTTAAAGTTTCTATACCTTATAAGCGCTTATCAGCGTCTGTGTGTTTTTGTATTGTCAATTGAGTATACAATAATCTCTTTTTCACCGCTTTGTTTGATATGAAAAGATTTCGTATTGACATTGATTGCACACGTGGTTTTAAGTATTGTCTCTTAGCTACACGATATCCCGAGAAAGGAAACATAACAAATCAGATTTTCATGAGCATTGAGTTTAAAGTTGATTACAAAAGCTAATTTTATTCTAATCAACTGAACTTTGTTACTTTGGGAATTAGTTAATGTGAGTATGCATCGTTTTGTATAATGTATTTTCTACGAGTAGGATAAAACTAACAACCCAATCAAATGTTCGTGTAGCTCTACATGCCTTGAGTAATTTTATTCTTGTGTTTAACTGCATGTTGGACACTTAATATGGATTATTTCATTTCCATTGAGATTTTCAATTTAATAATTGGGACACTTAAGAACGGTATAATTGAAAGGAGTCGTCATAATTTTAATAAAAGCATTGATCACATATAAAAATGTATAGGTAACTCCTAGAAAATGGAATCAGTGAGACGCTATATATAATCAAATGTTATGAAAACTGTAAGCAGATTTATTCTTATAGAATATAGCATCTTTCTCAATGGACTACCCTCCTCAAAAATGAAATATCACGCATATTGTAAGGTATATTCTCATTTCTATTTTTCAGTAACATTAACAACTCATCAACTTATTTCTTGCATGTTTTTAAAGCATTTATTGTGTTTTAAGCATCTCACTCGTCCATTCAGTATGACCATTTACTTTAAATATTGTGTTGAGTGCAAAAGTTTACGTTTCAATAAACCGCCTGTAAAATGTGTCCTTCAATGTAACTAACAGACCCAATGAGCTTCTTGGTACTCTACTATCGCATGTTGCTATGCAACTGTGTATATGTGCATGTAAGTCGAATCCAAATTAGCTGCTCTAAAATCAGTCAAATGTGTGTTGTATTACGTTTTAAAGTTAAACATTGGACTAATGTTTGGCTATGGCTTGTTGATACACGTACTTGTAACGCATTTGTTTTAACATTTCTACTTCGCACAATGACTTCAGTGAATGTGCTATCTACCTCTGACGTGATTGTGTACATGTTTCAACTCAATGGTTGTGTTGAATGCAGTAAAGTTTCAAGGGTGCAATAAAGTAAAATTGCAGTTAACAGGAATATAAAAAATAACAATGAAATTAAAACAGGCAAGGGAAATAACCACCTATTGACAAAGGACATTAATTGGCAACTCAAGACATGAAATGGGTTCACATCGAATTGACTCAGGAGTGAGAACCATGATACATCTGTGTAAATAAATGTCTGATAACTAATATACCATATATCTATACAGATAAATGCTTCTATCTTACACACTAGATAACTGCTATAGAGTTACTACATGAAGCGAGCATAACAGAAATATATTACAAAATCTGTCAAACACATTAAACAATCTGACACAAAAGACTGGCACTGTCTTGTCAAGTTAATGATTTGCAGAATTCTTCTTGTACAGTTGCCACTTAGGTCAAGGACATATGTACGGTATCACAATCACGTCAGTCATAAATTCATAATAGGACATGTTTTCACTTATTGTCCAAAGCAACAATAACAGATATCAAGAGTCTTTTTGTAAATCTTGAAACACTGTTGGAATGAAAACAACAAGAAAAGTTAGCGTAAAAATATTTTTTATCTGATTTCGTCAAAGCACTGTTAAAGTTCGTTTTTTCAAATTATTGTCCTTTCGACACGGTCTATCATTGAAATATTCTAACGTGTTTGAACTATAAATACTATTTAGATAAAAATGCAAATTTATGCAAGTTATTTTGCTCACGTAAACAAATAGATATTTTAAGACCTGTGGGGTAAAAGCTTTAAAATATGTTTTTATCTTAACGTGCCATCTCTTTTAATGAATACAAATCTGAAACTGACATTCTAAATACAGATATTTATTCAGAAGAATATCAGCTATTTAAATCTTCGTTGCTGATGCATCAAAGGCGGCTGGAGTTTATTAATTGGATAATCCATCACTTATAACAATATAAGATTGATTTTTCTCCCGCGCAATCATCGATCTGCTAACAGGAATGAAATCGTTGAAAAGGTCATTGATGTTTGATCATAAAGATTAAGACAGACCAGATTATATGATTAATGAATGGAGGCACTAGGAACAAGGTCTTTAATTAATATAATGTGAAATGCGGATTAAAAGTTATTTCTAAACGCATTTCTTTTTCATTCGAAAAGGGTAGTATAACCTGTGTCGGTGTGTGACTTGGTCAGTGGGTCAGGACTAAAGGATTATTATGTTATCTAACTTTCTGTCTCTGTCTCCATTTAGGTACCTTCTGGGGAATTTGACGCAACAGTAAAGTGGGGGAAACAGTCAGCATATTACGGAGATGTAGCAGTGGGAGAAAGGAATATCGGAAACGATTTCCGTGGCAAACGTCTACATGATTATAAACGTGCAAACATAGACACCAGATATAGATATAACAAAACACTCAATAATTAATTTGCTATAGGAATATTACAGATAAATAAGAGAAAATGAGTAAGGTTAAAAAGACTGGAATTTTGAGGTCTGTTATGACAAAAACTCCTATTAGAGAGGGGTCGACTAGGGAGCGCACGTGGGACGCTAAGTCAGATATCTCAGATGGGGTTCTAGCAGGCCCACGACAAGTGGAAAATACATATAAACTTACACCTGACGACGAGAAGAAATTCAAGCCGGGAAAAGTAGAGAACGTTATGAAAGATTTATTAAAGGAATTCCTAACTGATGTTGAATATGAAAAGACTCTCGGACAACGCATGAGTAAAATGTTAGCGGATACTATAAAGACAAGGGTAAAGGAATTTAAGTGGACAAGGTATAAGCTAGTGGTACATGTGATCATAGCGGAGAACAAGGAACAGGATGTCCGAGCTGGGAGTCGGTTCCTCTGGAATGAAGACACGGATAACTACGCATCTGCCACGTTTTCTAACAAGTCCTTGTTTGCACTTGCCGTGTGTTTTGGGGTATACTACGAATGATAGTCGGTCAATTAGATAGATTCATAATGACTGTGATAGACTTGGATAATTTTTCGTTTAACTATATATTAAATGTGAGCATGTTATACTAGAAAGGAGTATGTGAAATGTTTGTTTCCAGGTTTAGTTTTATCTTCATGACAGAACAGTATCTAGCATATATTTATATCTATTTTGTTCCCGGGGTAAAGTACAAACGCCATGTATTATTTATTTATTTATAGTTTATCTACTTTTTCATTTGGTTCAAAAATGTGCTGAGGTACAAAGGAAGTATTTTTCTGGTGCTGATTAAAAAGAAACAATTCGCTTATTTCTGTTCACGTTGTAATGGCCCTAGGCGTCACTTGCAGCGCTGATCAAATTCTGAAAACATTTAGAAATGAACAGTGAAACACATTATCATGATTATGTTGCATGAAGTTTAACTCTGTGAAAGATATTCTAAATAAAGACACTAAATATGTATACCGTTCCAGTTGTTGGTTATATATAAACCTAAAATCGGTTAATTTAAACAGATACAATGAAAATCACATAAACGATACACGATCAAAAAGTTTTATGCGAATTTTATTTCAGTACAATGTGTGGTGCAAGTTTCGAATACTTTAAGAAAGTTGCAGTTTATTTCAATAGGATCTGGTACGTGTTTGATTTGTATAAACATATGAAGATATGCTATACTAGCATGCATATAGGCGTATGAACACCGAATTTCCCATGTACCAGCAGACCCATTGGGTTTATATCACAACGGTTATTGCCACCTATATGGATATTGCCACCTATACGGTCATTGCCGTCTGTAGGCGATGGACTTTCAAACATTTAAAGTCCTTCCATTTGAAAGGTTACCTGGGCAAAAATATAAACAGGTAGTCTTGAAAGAATCAATAATCAATATTACCGGCAGTGATGTTTTAAAGCATCTTAACTAGATATTATACATGTACAATGAAATAACTATATACCTAATGCATTCTCTGAGCCAAGATGCACTATTCCAAATCTGACCCCGGAATGTACCTCTCAGACAAAGGATATCTGTATAAGTGAAACGGCGGCTACAATGATCCAACCAACAAAAATAAGCATGCTGATTATATATATATGTGTAGAAAGCTTAACAAAGTAAAAAAATGTTCAATGACCATTCACATATGAAAAATCGGTCTTCAAGTAAAATGTATTACAGAGAGTAAAGGAAACCCATTAACAGGGTGTCAATGTCAGTACAACACGAGTAGTGAATACCTATGGTCGATTCTATAAAATATTTAAAAGCATTCTTTTGATAGTTTCATCAAGTAGACAAGTTTCTGTATTAGGACTACAATACCCTATTTGTTGCATTGTCAGTTTGATACCATGTGCCTGGTTGTGACATAGTTATCGTTTTGATTGTTTGATATGTTGAAACTAATGACAGATCTGCCTCAGTTATATAATACTTCAGTTAATTATACATACTTAAACTCAACTTCTTGCTCAATGTCTGCTTTAAGTAAAGAATGTAATTCGGGTATTGTCTCACGGTGAAACAGCGAACTTATTCAATCTTAAATTAAGCTCAGAGTTTGAGAAAGCTCGAGGGTTTCCTCAAATCTGACCTAGTTAGACGCATTCGAGGGTACAGGAGAAACATTAAGAAAATGTGTAGACTTTTGTGACTCTGGCTTCCTATGAGTGTTAAAGGCCCGTACTCACTTTGTATGTCAGAAATTCTCGTAGCATTCATAAGAAACGACATGCATATGAAAGATAAACAAACACCAACATTGTTTTAGTGTTAATAGAACACATGAATTCTATCTAATCAAATTTAAAGTATAAAATACATAAGGTGATCCCTTAACACCATCAAACACCCACCAACTACCAGACTTTCACAAAGAAGAAGCTCCACCTCCGAGTGGACGAGTGGATAAAGTCACTGACTTAGAATCACTGTAACCTCACATTGACTGGGATCATGGTTTCGAGTCCTGTTACCGACCATGTCTATTTATGTGAGAAAGTGGTCATTTTCATACGGAGAATAGGGTTCTAGTACCAGTCCTTCCCAGGAACGATGGTTAGCGACTGAAATACGGCTGAAATTACAGAAAATCGAAGAAGAATGAAGCATCCAGTTATGAGAAAAGGTTACAAAGTTTTTGATGAAAGTGAAGGTGAAAGTTGAAACATATGTAATTTAGACATAAATTAAGCACTGAACAAATGCAGGAATAAATAATATATACAAATATAGGTTGGAACCGAGGTCACCGCTATTCGAAATAAAGGTACCTGGGGCTTTGAAGCACGCCAAGATTACACGTCCTTGGACTCGACTTGAAAGAAAATCTGTGTAAATAAAACACATTCCCCATTAGTTAAATTCTAACATAAGCAACGCAGAGTCTGAACTTAAGATTGAAATTAAACAAAACTTGAAAAACCTGAGGACAACCACTTACCAATGTACTAAATAACATTTTAAAGTCCTAGCACCAGGAATTAAATTAAGCAAGCCAGGGACAAAAATCTACACGTCTTTGCCACGTGTATTATACAATCCTTAATTTGAATAGTCGTCGTGTCATCGAACAGGAAAATGTAATGTCCGACTATCACGAGGTTAACTACCAAACACGTGGTGCGTTTAAGAATCATGGTATTATATATTAATAAACTCTCTTAATAAACCTTTTGTTGTTTTACAAATTGCCAAGGTTCTTCATGTACATCTTACGGGGTTTTTAAGCAATATACTGTACCCATTGTAATCAGGGTGTATACCCTAGCATTAATGTTTTGATCGTGGGGCTCTTAAAAACTATAAGAGACATACATGTATACATGTAGTGAAAAGGTGCATTTTTAGAATATGTCCCCTGTTTGAAGAGGTTATACAGGGCTCTAATAATTCTGAATAAGAAACAAGTTGCACTTTAGGTCTAGAATCGCTTAACTGAACCAAAGCGTCTGTTAAGTATCTTTACGAACTGACAGATAGCAGTGTACATTTGTATATGAGAGTATCATAGTTTCTATAAGTCGTGTCAGAAGATGCAAAAAATAACGGAGGGCCGTAGCTCGAGTAAAAAAGACCGTTAAAGCTGCTCGCTCTCAGATGTTAGTAAAAAAAAAAAATCTTCAAGCTGTATGTAAAATAACGTATTTTAGAACATATGGTGATATAAAAAGGCCCCAGTACAAATACATGTCACGTTGAAAAACTCGCTACCAAATTCAAAAGCGTTTGCAACGCTTTTGAAATTTCAATATAAACATATAGTGTAGCGGTGCTGTGTAACCGACATTTTCAATAGATTTCTGATAATTCCTACCTAGATTTTTGCTTATTTTTTATTCTAGCTTTTAGTTTTATATTTATGAATAAGAATGTCAATTCTTTTGAAAAATATTTTTTTCAACGGTAACTGAGAGCGAGCAGCTTTAATCCACCAATGACATATTCACTGTGGCTTCAAGCTAATCTGACCTCAAGGGCAGTCTAGCCGACATGTGACATGTTTACAAGAACGACGATTTTAAGCCAGTTCGATTCCCATCTTGGGTAGCATGTGTGACATGGTTGGTGGTCACCAGATGGGACAGGTTGGTTTTCTCCGGGTTCTCCGGCTTCCTCCTATAGTATGATCACCAAACGGCATAATCAACAGCTCGAATGAGCTCATATGTGTGTTGCTAATTGTACTTTGCCGACTTTAAATACATGTATCATTATTATTATTATTATTATTATTATTATTCCCCAACAATCCAGTTCTTGGTAACTAGGTACACTTAACATCAAATGGGTACTTTTTTAAGTCGAGTCTGAAATCTCATATCAAACCATCCACCAGGGACGTGTACATATACTGAAACGACAACGATACTAGATGGAGACTAGCTTTACAAATTTCTCCCTAACAGAAGAAGATCAATGAGTCACAATGGATGGCGCCATATCAGAGGAAGCACCAGCCAATGGTCATGTTTCTCAAGGCAGCTCTTTCATCACTTCATAAACGACCTTCCAGAATGCGTCCCATCGAAGTCATGATTGTAAACTGTTGACTCATCTTCTGTCGACCCATTAAGAGCAAGCAAAACTGCAATTTCTCCAAGTTGGCTACAGTTAACTCATAATGATTGTTTGGGGGAAAAGTGGGACATGGACTTCCATGCAGAGATCTGTAATGTTATGTAGGCTTCAAAGTCTAAGAAGAATATCCAGTTCCAACGTAGATCGAAGGGGTCCTTCCCTAAAGAGACGTCGTCTTGTTAATACTTTGGGGTGGACAAAAGGACATTGGTAAAAGTAAAATCTTTCCAGGAGCACGTCAAAATGATGTATTTACTCTTGTATAATTTAAATATTAAAATGGGCCGAGTACGTGTTCATACTACAGTTTATGCTATAATCAGAATGTCTTTACGATGCGCGATCTTACAGCCTTTTCATGTCATTAGCCTTAAAAGGTACATGCAATTGTCAATCGTTGTAACCATGTAAATAAAATGTTGATGGTATTTTTCGTTTTGTGTTGTATCTTTGAATATTCCGTTTGGTCAAAGTAATCCTTATTGGGTACATTGGTAAGTAGTTCAATGTCCTCAGTTGTTTTTTGTTTTATTTTCAAGTAACCTTCTTTTATTTTAATTTTAGGTTAAGACACCGCTTTGTTCATGTTAGAATCTAGCTCAGTGAGAATACATCCCAATTTTCTCTAAACTGAGCTCAGTGAGAATACATCCCAATTTTCTCTAAACTGAGCTCGGGGAAGGGTAGGTTTGGAATATATTGGATAAGGTGCAAGCCGGATGTCACGAGTAATAAAAATAAAAATAAAAAACTGCAAGATATTTCTTTCAGTTATAAAAATTCAAGATTGCTCAAACTGTTTAAAACAGTAAAAGTGTCAAACAACTGCTGAAACACTGTCTGCTTGAATGATTCAATACCAGGCTGGGTTGTGATATGCCGGGGTAACCTATTCCACAGGACTCCGGTATGGTGGGGGAGGAGTACTTAAAGAAGTCCGAGTTGGCATGGGTTTGGAGAGCTAAGGAATAAGGTGGTTCCGTAAGGCAATTGAAATAGTGAATAGTGTAAATTCATTTTACAGTGAAATAACACCTCTCTCCAAAAAAAATTTATTATAATTACCAAAAACAATAATTCACAAGTTTTATTTTTTTAAAAGTAATTATAAAATACGGATTTATACCATACATATTATACAATTGATTAATGCTTCATTTGATTAAACACACAAGTTAGACCAACAGACTGCTGAAATAATGGTTAGTGTACATTCACAGCAATGTGAAATAACACCCCATTCACAACACGCCTTCTAATCATTCACATACTAAGTAAATTTTCTATAAAGTCCGTAGCTAGGGGTAGTGAGTCAAATCAGGGTGGCATATGACGATAACTGGCTTTCCGTTTCCTCCACGAAATGTGGTGTGATGAAGTTTACGAGCTCTAGTGGTAGGCTGCGCTGGTGGTTGGGCACGGGGTGTGGGGTCTTTGTGGAGGCGCTGGGTGGGTGTTGGTTCGGTGGGATTCGCGACTCTCCTCCTTCGTTTCACTTGTCTGGAGGCTTGCAGCACCAACTTTTCATTAATCACATTATGAACCAAAAATACAAAACTTTACAATAGTTTACGAAAAAAATAATTTTTTACCAAAAAGTACTCTACAACTGATAGTCCAATTATATTTCCCTACGAGCTATCTATGCAGAATTTGCCGCAGCTACTCTCTTACTTTGGCACTTAAAATTACAATCTTTTGAACAAATAAAAGGAGGGTGGCATCTCCTTATAAAATAACTCCTACTTACACACAAAAACAAACATTCACAGCATCAAGGGAGAGATGCTGGGTCGGTTACAAGCAGATTGATGAGCACAACCGACCTTTTAATTCTCTAAACAAACAAACATGGGTTTGGAGGAGACTAAGGAGTACATAAGCCTAGTTAACTTGGTTGTGATTCTTGATAATTGGGTAGGTAGATTGCTACAAGATTGTAGCATATTTTGCCGGTAGAACATAACCAGTTTGGAGAGTAAACACCTGTTCTCAAGGGTGCTCCAGCCAAGAGTGTTCTGCAGGTCTGTTACATTAGTGTATCTTGCGTTAGTTTGACTTATCTGCTTGTGCGTCGCTGGATGACCATTTCCAGCTTATGCCGTATTTTTCAAACATTTGTCGACTGAAAATAAATCTTTTACGGTTGCAGAAAAATACATTTAGTACATTATTACCTTTTAGCCTATTAGCGATTTTTCTAACTATGAATTATTTATGCACTCACCGCCTACGTCATAATATGGCAGCCACCTTTGCAGGAAACTTACAAGAAAGTACATTAGAAAAAGTATGATTTTTCTATGATCGTCGACAATATTTTTATACAAAGTCAAGTTAATTTGCTTCAGGTATCTTTCATAATTTAAGTAAAGGGAGCTCACCCGCAAGATTGACCAATTTAGATCGCAAATTGGAAATGAATGCAAGGACGAATTCCCCTTAGAAACATGCATGGGCTTGAGGCGTTCAGAAGAGTTTCGATTTCATTTTTACTTTTTGTTAGCCTTTATAAACCAAAATTAGTTTTGAATAATATGTATATAGCTGCTACCTAATAACAGGGAAGCTTGTGTAAGACAAAAGAACTGCAGAAGTAATTGTGCATGCTCATTTATAACCCGAGTGATAGCTGGAACACTGAGTGGGCCCCCATTGAAAACAGGCGTCTGGTCTCCTAACTGGTTATGTTCTACAAAAATTTAAAACTTGCTAAGTCTGACCATAGGTAATCTTATGTACGAGTATTTAACTGATTACTGAAAGCAGTAAAATGAAGGATTTTTCATATACCCATGCAACATTAGAAAGTGTCGACTCCTGGTACCATTTATAAAAATGAAATTCCTGTTATGCTTTCGCCCGATATAAGTTGCCTATTTTCATATTATAACTATAGGTGCTACCTATCAATGGGAAAAGCAAAAGACATTAATTAATTTTTAATTGGAAATCATGAGTAAACACCACATATACTACAGTCTAACCAAAATAAAAAACATGAATTGTAAAACAACCTGATAATGTCTATTAAACAACACTTAACCTCATGGTCAATAGATGCTTTTTTAAAGAATGTTCCACGGCAAACCCTGCCGAGGTAACTTCCCCTTACAGCAGGGGCACTGCGCCAATTCAGCGTTCCTGACAAAATTGGGGAAATACTTTTACAGCTGATGAAATTCTTTTAAAAAGTTTTAAGAAATCATTAAGTTTATCAACCTGTGATTAGCTGGTTTTTGAAAAAATATAAAAAGAGACGTTTTCGGAAATGTTTTAGTCACCACTGCAGTGACAAAGGATTTTTTTCTATGTGACAAATGTCACGAATGTGTGAAAAGTTATGTGACATTTGAAATTTTTATGTGACATTTAAGAAAATGTATGTGACACTAAGAGTAAG
>JAUMHA010399771.1:0-11322 GCA_032359765.1 Saxidomus gigantea | reverse complement strand
TTTTATATAGAATTTCATTGCCTTGAGTCATCACGCATTGGACATTACAGGTAAGTGCTTAAACATTGTATTTTGATGCTACATTGCTATTTGTTTTGCAAATTTGATGTTGGGTAATTACCAATACATGTATAAGCTTAAATCCTACTGGCCAAAATATCTTTTTAGTATGTTTAGAAAATATTTTAACTTATTTCTTAGAAAGGTTTTTGAAATCTTCTGGAATAGCACAATTTAGGTACAGTACGGTATATGGAATGCACCTTAAAGCATAAATCTAGAATTATTTTATTATGAACGAACCTTTGCATACTTCGGCGAAAAGAATTTCAGCTTATTTAGTACATTGTATGAGGTCTATACCAACTTTAAAATGTTTCGTCTATAGATTAAAATGTCTTCATAGCCATAAATACTGAAGTTGTTCAATGCTCGGAACATGGCAGCTCTGTAATTTTAGCAGATTGGCCTAATTTAAAAATGTTATATGGTAGAATGCATTTTCAACAAAAGAAAAAACAACAACGTATTTTCAGATGCGCGTGGCATAGTGGACCGGCTCCGTCAAAATCAGAACATATAACAACCGTTGCTACACACAAACAGGACCAATCAAAATGCACTAACGATGATACATCGAGGCTGACGTCATACGTCAACCACTGCACAATGCAAAATTATGTTCCGCTCTTGGCGTGTGGGGAAGATGGCACCTGGAACTGTCGTACGTAAAAGTTTTATCGTGATTTTCTCAAATGATATTCTTAAGCTGGGTCCAGCTGTTTCTTTTTAGTCGGTAGTTTGAGTAATCGAAGAGTCTCTTTGTTTTGCGGTCATGAATCTACTCCATTAACTGCAAGTGAGACACTCGCAAAAGGTGTCCTTGTGCTTTTTATTTGGCGTATGTTTTATATAGAGTGAACTTCCTGAGATGTGGGCCATTTGTGCAAGCTATGCCAGTGCAGAATAGAATCCCTTATACTTACTATCGATTGATTAGTATGAAAGTGAAATTCTTCTTTTCTTGATGCTTATTGAGAAAAAAATGAAAACATGTTTCTCCAAATCCTGAAATCTTTGAAAGTTAAAATGCTAGTACTTTTCTTTGTACATTGTAATAGAGAGTATATCGAAATGCATCATTTTCTTTATCATTGTGCATACATGCAACTGTTCTACAGACAATTTAGCAGGTGCATTTCGATAGTGGTGTTATACAATTTAGCCACCACAAGCTAACTGAAGAGCATCATCACAACTCACAACTCCCGAGAAAAAACGCCAGATTTCACCGTTTTGAAAAACGCAATATTTTTCCCCCTCAGTTGAAAACCATATAGAATGATTGTAAACATGATTTGATATCCAGTGTCGTCTTTTAAACATTATTGCAGAATCCTTCATTGCCATGTGTAAAACACTAATACACACAGAAACCATGTCAGCGATGAGGCACGAACCGTCTCCCACACTAAATCCACACAAACAAGACTCCGATCTCTATCAGACCGGCGATCAAAAGGGTAATGTAATTTTCATTTGTTTTGCTTCCAACAAAAAGACCTAGCCCCCTGTTAACAAAGAAAAATTATAAATCTAAAAGAAGTTTGTAATATTCTTAAAAGGGGGTTTTCCTGTATTAGCCTGAGAAAAGTAAAGCTTTAAAGAGCATATGCAGCTAATTTTAGATAATGTGAATCTTATCAAATTTCTCTGAAATAACAATAAAGTATCCACAAACCAAAATCATTTCCTTAAAATCTGTAATTTCCGAAATTATGGTGAGACGACAATTTTATTGATCCACACGAAATAATGTAATTCGCAAAGTTTAAATGTAAAATTATTATTGTAATTTACCATGCACCATTTATATTTCAATCTTAATCTATTTTTCATATTGTATTTTGCGCCTTGTCTGAATCTTTTTCTTTCCTTTTTGTCGTTAAGACTCGATTTCTTTACAGTACGCTTGTCCATGGCTGAATAACGCGTAGATCAAACTAATGTTTAACTCTCATATTTTCTCGTTCACCTTGTGTTTGTTCAGTATTCTACAGTACTACCCAATCAAATATTTATTTTCAAATGTGCTAATATAAATATTTCTGGCCCTTAACTGTAACAAACATCTCCCAAAGCGAAAAATATATAAATATTCAAAACAACCAACATGTTTTGATTTCCATGTTCTTAATAGTAAACGACCACCTGGTATTTTTATATTACATGTACATGTATTACCAGGCCGCCCTTCAGTCGCCGCTATAGTCACACTTTATTCCTACTTCAGCATTTGATAAGAATGGTAGAGCTAAAATGAAATGCACTTAATCAAATACCCGTCATAAATAGACTATTCCTATTGGCCAATAGCAGTCATGTGCCGAGTCTGCAAATACAATGATTATCTCCAGGCCTATTATTCGAACTCAGTATTTGGCCATAACAGTCAAAATACCGTGTTCGATTCATACGCCTACTTTTATTAAGGTCAACCTATTGTTTTCATTAATTTCTTTGAGGTGTATGATATAATTCATATAAGGTATACATGTACATTATAATAATTGAGGTCAAAATACAATATTGCGGACCAGTGAAAAGCGATATCGACCGAGGACGATTGCATAATAGAGAACAGCGAAGATATATTGAAAAAATGATTCCATCTCTTCAAAGTATTCGCATTTAACTTTCATACAAAGTTTCAGCCGTTTAAATCAGTTCTGGAAAGCGCCAGTGTGGGCATTTGCGGGACATCCTTCAGATACTAATATGACCGACACCTTTCTGCTATAAAATCTCAAGAGCGTTAGTCCTGACAAGCCTGACACTGGGCGTCTCCTTTTAACATGTCTTCAAGCTGCTTTCTCTGTAAATTGTACTAGTTATTGTTCTGTCTCAGGGGATTGGCAGCTTCTACACGACTATAAAAGAAAACAGCGTACATGAGTTTCTATACGCTCATAACCCGCCCTGCCTCCTGATGTGTTTGGTGGTCAGTCATGAGAGTTGATAATGTTCACTGACCTAACTTGTACCGATATAGCCCCCTGTTTAAGCACTACTTTCTTTAATCCATTATGATGCACAGTGTATATAAATACGCACGTTTTCAATGGCTGTAACATAAAAACTACTACACGGATTTCTTCAAATATGGTATCAAAAGATAGGCAGAAAGCTCATAATAATAATAATAATAATAATAATAATAATAATAATAATAATAATAATAGTAAAAGCTTTATTTACAGAAGGTAATACATTTTGACATATGAAAACACATATTCTAATTTTCAATATGGCCTTCAAAGTAAAGAAACAAAAGAAAAAGCATTATACTTAAATAAATCACCTGGCAAAGTTAACACTAGAAAGACACATTTACATATAAGACTATTAAAAATTGTGTTAATAAATGCATTCATACATAAACATTCACTGACAGACACTCAAAGGACATGAATATGATTTAAACATATAAATATGTTAGAGAAAATGTAGATTAACTTATCATTCAAACAATAAATAATGCTTATAATTTCCTTTGAACGTTTTAAGAGTTTTCGAAGTACGTATATTTAAAGGAATGTCATTCCATATATGTTTGCTATAATTTGTGAATGATGTTTCCATGTATTGAGTACGAGGTGTTATCTTGAAGACAGGATCCTTGTGTGATACTGATCTTAATTGATATGTTTTATTGTCAGAAAACGTTACGATATCTGCCAATTATAACGGGGCCTTGTTATTCATATTTTTATATATCAGGACATCACAGTGGTATTTGCATCGGTCTGAAAAACTCAAGTATTTTAATTCTTGGAATAGCTCTGCCGATGGTGTTCTCCGTACAAAACATTCGGTTGCATGGATTTAGAGTTGCAGCAATTAACGAATAGCCCTCGTATACAACATGTTTGCTGGTCAGGCATTGGTGCTAAATTTCTTACTAAATGAACACATAAATATATTGAAATTCAACTCATCCTTTGCACAGTACCTTTTAGATACTGTGTTAGAACTCTTGAATACTAAATACACTAAGGTGTTGAGTTTGAGTCCTGTTTATAATCTTTCTTGTATCGTATTGTATTTGCCAGTTTATTTTAGAGATGAAGTTTTTGAACTGAGTCCTTATTCATCGCAAAAAACAATGAATAAGTCAAATCACGTATGTTCATATCTCAGTACAAGCGTTACCAAATACTTAACGCTGAATATATTTCCTGTTGTCAAAAAGTTGTATCTATGTACAATATGTCAGAATGTCACTTGATTATAAATTAAGCATACATCTTTCGTCGTTTATCACTGTTATTGCACATAAATAAATCATAAAGTAATAATGGATTGATATGTTCCCTTTTGTTAGCTATCATTGATTTCAATAATTTCTTATGAATAATCACCATACGTTAATATTTTTTTTTATCAATTTCACATCTACATGCAGTAAAACCTGTAAACAGAGAACACCTACCGCAGGAATCTAGAACGGTCTCTTTTAAAACACTGTCTTAATTCACATGTGCTTCTGCATGAAGACTGTTATAATATACAGTACCGTTTGACTGTAATATTTTTTTACGTACAGATTCTCTTCCCAAAACTGAAGCAGATGAACGCCCAAGGATGTTCAGTCCCGATGAAAATTATTTTACAATGAAGGAAATGGCGGTTGCAGTACTTGTTTCATTCATGACAGGGGCAACTATACTGGCAGTTGTTATATGTGTCGTTTGGAGGTGTAGACATAGTCATTTGTGAGTATATTGTTTCTATACTGAATATCACGTGACCATTTTAACCATGCATTATAAAGAAAGACTTTCAGTAGCACCATTCGCATTAATTTTCCTCGGTTATCTTTTCTTCGGTAGCTGCTTATTTCAATCGACTGCAGGCATCTGTGTGATTTGTAAGCGAGACAACTCCCTGATTTTGTATTTGCACTGTCATTTATTTGCTTATTTGTGCAGTTATTTCGATAAAATAAAATTATTGTGAGCCTTGTTACTGTCATGAAATTTCTAGTGTCGTGTTAAGCAAGTATCTTGTTATTTCGAAAAATTTCACCAAACTATTTTATACGTATATAACTTTTTTCGGCGCAGCCGTATTCAGCTCCCTTTTCCCCGGAAGTTGATAACCCTTCAATTGCCAATGAAATAACAAGAAGAATGTATAACATTGTCTGGATTGAAACAATTACTTTGCAAGGTACATTTCAATTGGATAATACCGCATGAAAATGTCAATCAAATACTCTTGCGTTTTCAGTCTTTCATGAATGATTTCATAATTCTAGTACGTAAATAACTCGAATCTATTAAAATAGTATCATTTTGTTACCTCGTAATTACTCGACAAGTTATTAACGGGCACTACGTGAACAGGTAAGCTGAAAAAAACCTGTCCGATAGTTAAAAATTAGCGACATGCATTAGTTATTTTGAGGTCTGAAAAAAACTCAATGCCATAGAAATTGTATCATTCTTTCAACATTTTCAGGAATTCTGAGCAAGTGCGCGAAGCCGCTTTCCGGAGCGCTAAACGACTGGCTGCCATTCATGCCATTACGCACATTGCTCATGTAAGTAATGAACATGACCATCCAAGTGTTTATTTCTATATAATTGTCTTAGCATTTTAGGAGAAATATATATTGAACGTCATTTAAATGTTAGCAAACAGTGCATTTACGGCGTACACATAATTCATTAAAGTGTGATTGAGTCTAAAACTTAAAGCATCCTGGTCATTCTTCAGTCTTCTCCCTTTGTAAGACTTTGAACCTATCAGTGTCATGTTGAAGTGGCAAAATACCCTGGTTCAATCAGACACTCGTCTATCGCCTTATCGTTTAAACTTACTCCTTAATGTTCATATTATTGTGTAGGACAACGAAGTGCTAGGGAATACATGTTATAAAACATGTTTACACAAAGATAAATTTTGTATAGCTCGCTTGCAAATCAGATGCATAAAATTGCTATGGGTCACAGTATAGCAATTGTATGCATTTGTTTGCAGTCGAGCTCAACCATATTTATCTTAGTGTAAACATTTGTAATAACTTTATGACTGTATGAAAATATATGAAATGTTGGGTTACATTTGCTGAAGCTTGACGCTCGTGTTCACCTGGACATTTACTGTGGTAGTCTACGTAGCTTAAGTATATGTTCTTTTTTATACAAAAGTAATTTTACTCCTCCAGGCAATTGGTGGAGGACAGGAATCGTTTTCATCCAGCACCATTTCGAATCCTCAATACGACCAGATAATAACTTCAAGAGACATCCTAGATGACGCCTTGTCGGAACATGATCGCGTCTATGAAGAGATTTTCGCTCGACGTAAATCAGGTTGTAAATCCCCTGATTGCATTTACGCCAACGTTAATAAAGTAAAGAAAAAGAGTTCCGTCATTAGGCCGAATAGATCAGTAGGGGACCTGAGAAGAATTGACGAAAGTGCGGAGGAATCCGATGTTGGTTATGAAGCCGATAGTAACGCAACACCTCAGAACCCAAGACGACCTATAAACAACTTCGGAAATATTGTTTCTAAAAGTCCTGCAATGAATGCTACTCGTTTGAATAACGATTTCCTAAGAAAGCCGATATCATTCAGAAACTGTATTAATAACACCAGTAATTACGTTGAAGTTGAAATTGGTGATGAATTCAACAAGGATGAAGTCAGTAAATGCGACTCAGGATACCATGAAGAGCTAAGCGAAACTGGATTAGAAACCATTCCAATCGGTGATAACAAAACCGACAATTCAGACGTACAAAGCCCAGTTGAAACCCGAGAAAGAAAGCAATCTCTGCGTCTATAATCTCGATTGATGTAAATATGCTGAAATAGTTATTGTCTCAATTATTAAACAGGAAGAAAGAAAAAATTACTGCTTACTACTATATTTTCATCGACTTTAAGATGAGGTATTGCACATAAAAATCTCTGTATTGCAATTCACATTTTATACCGTAAACAATTATTACAAACATGTATCATATACAATAATGCATACGGAAATCAGCCGTCATCCAATAATATTTCTCAATTCATGTTATTTTGGTACCAATACAAATATTTAAAAATTCGTGTTTTAAGGAACGTAGTAACTTAAAAAA
Source organism: Saxidomus gigantea (assembly GCA_032359765.1). NCBI lineage: Eukaryota > Metazoa > Mollusca > Bivalvia > Venerida > Veneridae > Saxidomus > Saxidomus gigantea. The sequence continues at coordinate 4,165 of JAUMHA010399771.1, read as the reverse complement.
TCATTGATAGATTGTTAGTCTTTGCGTTTATTGGCTCTGGATAGTCTGTCTTTCGACAGTTGTCAGAAAATGGTTCAACACGATACACTCATTGTCAAGCAAGCATAAAATTATGGTGAATGAAAGAAAAGAGATATATTAGTTAAAGAGAAGTGATACAATTTCTTTCAGTGACTTCGCAATGAAATAGAATATTATAGAGAGAGAATCCCAACAGGTGTGTGCTAGGTTTACTACTATCGATCGAAGGGATTCGATATAATTTTGATTATCCGCCGAATAATTAATGTATGCCTTTTTAAAAAAAAAAAATACTTATCTTAATCCTGCTGAAAACATATATTTATTACGCAAAAATAAAAGAATGAAAGTCTGAATATCGTTTATGAAAAGCATTACGCAAGTAAATCGAAAGGCAAAATAATATCAAAACCGGACCAATTTACAAAACTAAGCCACAGTCGATAAATTGTTTCATAAAATTTATCCAGTCATTAAGCATTAAAAAGGCGCTCCCTAAAAACTTGTGGCAAATTAAGTTATTTCATAAGCTGCTAGATGTAGGGATTGCCCTATTAACATGTCATATTGGCGATATTTTAAATCCTATCCTTTCACGTCGTCAAGATTTACTGTAAACAGATATCTGAGGTTTGTCTTTCAACAAACACACCTTCCTGTTAAAAACAAAAAGACAATATAAGTCACATGGAAATTTGATAGACGGAAAAAAAGTCAATTTCAGTACCAACGTACTGATAAATGTGATCTCCTGAGTGAAAACGTAACATTTGACATTACAGCCTATACATTTAAAAGCAATCTCGTTTTACGTGTCATAAAGTATTACTGTAGAAAATTCATTTCTATGTAATACTATCATCTGCGATATTTCTGTGACATTTATAGATAGATAGATAGATAGATTTATTTCGGTATCACAGTGCATACAATGGTTACAAACATGTTGTATTCATAAAATATTAGATAATTAAATAAAATACAATTTACGCAGCAAAACGCCCAGTAGATATAAGGAAAAGGGGGATATTATACGAAAGAAGCAAAGTATTGTAAATATTGTTGTTTATCAATGTTTGCGCTGTTTAAATACGATGTAGAGGTAACACAAACCTTCTTTCGAACACATCACTCTAGCCATTTGCATAGAAGGCTACATATACTGTGAAGTTAGTAGTAAAATTTGCAATCTGACTTAAGTTCACGATCTTGTGAGATGAAGCGTAGCGTTTTTGAGGTGATGATTTTAATCAGGTTGTGAAATTTGGTGCTTAGTTTATAGTTTATACTAATTTATTTTAGCTCGGTTGTGAAGAAAGCTTTGAGCTTATCGAGTCACTCTCGAGTCCGCTTCCTGGAAAAACCAGTACTGGTGTCATATGAGGTGCTTCGTGCACATTGAAAACTTAGTACATGTAATTAATTTCGGATATAAAAATGTAAACACTAGAATTCAGATTTTTTGTTACTGGATTGACTGAATGTATATTCTCAACTTGTATATATTTTTACAAACAATATCCATAGCTTTAAGGCTCTCGCTGTAAGATTTAAGTAAAAAATTAAAGTTCTTCAAATTGTATGAAACCACCATACTTTAGAACATACAGTCATATAAAACGGTTCGAGTATAAATTCCTGTTAAGTATGCTGTAGATTTGAGGAAAATACGCAACCAATTAGTTAAGGGTTGCAAACGCTTTTGAAATTCTAATATAAACATATAGTGTATCGGTGCCGTAAAACCAGCATTTTTAATCGATTTGCGCAAATTCCTACCTAGAGGTTTACTTCTTTTGTTGATTATGGCTTTTGTATTCTATTTTTGTTTTGGTATGCCATTAAGAAATAAGTTTTTTTTTCAACTGCAACTGCAACTGAGAGAGAGCAGCTTTAAGCGTTTGAACAGTAATATTCTTATAAAAAATTTAAATGACTTCGTTCCCAAAACACTCGAAATCAGATCTTAAATCTCCGTGTAAGCCTCCAGTAAAGTGCTTCGCAGCCCTAATTATTTTAGTCTACAGTATATACTTACTCTTAGCTGTATCTGTGTTGTCTCAAACCCAACAACAAAAGCAAGTAGATTTGGTTTTGTCATATTATGTTTCCGGAACACAATAGCAACACTTCAGAATTTCTAGATTCGATAACGTCAATAAACAGAGACCGTTTATCATGTTCTGCTATTGTAAGGCCAGGCTGGGATTAGGCCCAACCAATATCAAGCCAATTTAAGGGCAAATGAACGGGGTAACCCCTGTCACGTTGCTTAAAAAAAGATCGAAATCGTCAAAATGAAAGGTAAAGGAGATATTCAAATTGCTAAAAGAGTCATGATCTATAATGATATAAAAGTCTAACGTTGTGGCTCAGTTCACCATGACGACATCGGGATTATATAACATAACATAACATAACATAACATAACATAACATAACATAACATAGGCTAACGTTGTCCTCCTCCGTCACATAGCCATATCATGCCAAAAGAAGAAACAAATAAAAAATCAAGAGTATTACCCGGTAGTTTTGTCGGAGAAATGTAAGGTAGTATTCAACTATTATGCCTGAGAGAGAGAGTTGTGCTCCATTAGCTTTGCATATCCCCTAACCTTATCACTTTTTGTAGTGTTCAGCTGTTTTCTCAGACAAAACAATGTATGAAAGAGAGATAAATGAAAAAATGAGTCCAGATAGAATTCTTAGATACATCACAAACAATTAATGCCCTCCTCATTGCTAAGATCTGAAGCATTAAATGTATTTTGCACATCTTCTTTTGTATACAATTGTAAAATCTTGCATCATCAACGACCATAGCGACTAAAGTTTCATTTGCTTTGGACCCAGAAACATAATTCTTAAAAATCATAGAGTTGTCAAAACCAAAGTACCTGAAATAGAAGGAATTTAAATGTGAATGTCGAACCACGCTGTGCGAAATCCAACACAAGGTGTTTTGAAAAGAATAGATCCATACCAGCCTGTGCGTTCGCACTGTTTTGATCTTATTTCATACATTGTCTTTTCGAGTTTATAGTAACTTATAAGCACTTATAATAATTATTTTGTTTGATAAAATATAATAATTCTTTTTCATAGGCAAGAATTTTTTCATATTGATTTCTTTTATCTGGTTATCTGCACTATTTACTACTTTATCAGTAGCGCTTGGAACTAGCCTAGACTTAGTGTTTAATTTTGGGATTAACTTTAAGGTCATTAACAGCTCGTATGAATTATTCACTGTTCTTGGTGATTTTAAGTTATGGCAAGCCAATTAACTATATACTGGCAACATTTGCTACCAAGGCAGTGAGAAACTTATATCAAATCTTCCTGTCAGTTATACAGTGCGAGTCTAAATTAAGCGTTTGAGAATATAACTAAAGTTAACTGTTTCCGAATAAGAACCGCGAATGTATTTCATTTTACAATGATGCGCAAAAATAGGGGACGATTTACTATATATACACTTCCCTATAGAAATAGTTCGGATTTCTTAACCCGCCGACCATTTCTTAAACCTTGCGTGGAAAGAAAACATATGTTTTGGAGTTTCTGTGACAACAAATGTCTAAACCTGATCGTTATTTTAAAAAATGAAATATTTTAAAGAGCCAGGAATATAAACGCGCATGTTTACACATTCTCTTTTTGCGAATATATCTATCCATATATAAATTTTATTCAAGCGCGGCAAGGGACGTAATTACAACTTTCCTTATTGCTGATATGTTTTTTCTGTGGACCTAGTTCGAGCTAGTCTGCGTTCCCACATGTATTAAAAATACGCGTCAGCAACTTTAGCAGAAAACAAGTTTTAGGATACGTTAATGTCGCTGTTTAAACAATTTCTTATATTAAATAGGTGGTGATTGTTTGAAGTCTATATTCGACTGTAAGCCTCGTTATCTTGAAACGCATCGAATGAGCTATTTTGTTAAAATACATTCATATTTCAGCTATCAACGACTGCAGAAAAACATTTGAACATCCTTACTTCCTGGTCTCAACCGTATTCGTTCAATAAATGTATAAATTTGAAAACATTTTGTTGAGACCCTGCTGTCTATGTGTACCGGGAATTATTATTCACAGAAACAGAGACAATTCGATCCAAAATACGATTTATAACT
>JAUMHA010399760.1:0-11324 GCA_032359765.1 Saxidomus gigantea | reverse complement strand
GCAAATATCAAAATATAAAATTTTCACATTGCACTCCAAATTAAAACTAAAAATAAGTCTTAATGAATTTAATCAAATGCCCAGAAGCAAAACTACAAATATTTGCTTTTCGAAATTTAAACATTTAAAAAAAGAAGAACGATGTTCGTCTGTCATTCAGCCAAGCACTATCAACCACGGCATTTGATGTTAAAATAACTCTGACGGGACCAGGTGTAGTAATGATACCACTGCATTTGCAACTGAAACACTTTGTAGAAAACGGAAGTCAATGTTTATTTACGTGCATTTCATAATAAAATGCATATAAAAAATAATCAGTACATGTCAGAATGCGATAATACGTAGATATTTTGATACAGAAAGCGTTTTCATTTTGTGCATATCGTTCTTTCATATATTTGTGGTTTAATGATATGTTTCATCAGTTCAAAATGAGAAGATGTATAGCAGATTTTAATCTATAACCATTAAAAAGAAATATTAAACAGTTCAATTCATAGCATGATTCATTTTATAGTAGTAGTTATGAATGTTAACGCAGGGACTGACTGCAGTTACTTTAATTTGACACAAGAAATAAAGATTCTTCAAACGTCGAAATCAATATTTATAATATCCACAGTTTTTACTATTTTTCAGGTACATTTCATTTTGTAATGCTCCCTGAGTCAATTTTAACACTTTTACATATTTCATTTTAATATTTGGCGAGTCATAACAATGCATTAAAATGTCCATGCATTACGAAAATGGTCTTTTACTAAGTCATATACATCTGCTTATATTGGGATATATCTTGTTGAATAAAGAAACACAACATGAACAGTACTACGTTATCAAAGATATTTGTCATTATACGCGTTGCTCCTAACTTGCTACTGTTTTGAAAATGAAGTAGAATGCGAGTTAAATAAAATGTCAAAAATGTATGACTTGTTATTTTTTCGATGTGTAGAATCCTTATGTGTTTTTACAGATTCGTCAGAGTTTCTTTGAACAGCAATTCAATATAATCATATGGCTAACAGCAGAAGAAAAATAAAGTTAACATCGTTTATTTAGAAATTCAAAGACGAAGCCATCTGCGAAAGCAAACATATCTTTTAATTAATTCTGGTCTTTTTAAATAATACGAACACAACTCTCAGACAATATGGTCAGTACAGTTTAGATATCTGCACAGGGAAAATTCATACATTGTTACTACAGAAAATAAAAGAAATGCAATACAGGTACTGACCATTATCAAACTTACGTAAAACATGTGCCTTTATAAAATATTAGGTACCCTATTTATGTTCGAGAATGTTTTTAGTTTATGTCTTGCGACATATTTTAGTGCCGTTTCAAATGATAAAAGCAACAACTAATGAATAAGTAAGCTTTACGGATAATTGAGTATTTGGCTATATGACTAGCAAGGTAAACCCCGAGCACACTTCTTATGGTGATTTTATTCACTATTCCAATAGGCACAGAAATGCGGCATGCTTGACAACGAATCTGAGAGGTCAAAGGAATGTAAACTCCATCACAAGTAACCCCTGATGTCCCCACGACATAAATGGGCGATCTTGTCTGTAATAAGCTCATGTGAACACAAAGTGCTCAATAATTTGCTAATATGGTCAGTGGCTGTCTGACGTGTGTCGTATTGGGGAGTTTGGGTGGTAAATTGATTTAACTTAGGCATGTGTAGGTTAAACTTAAGAATTCTTCCTATTTATAACCCAAGGTCACACAGCTTAAATATTAGGCAGTTAGCCTTATGTAGTGGAACTCTGCAAAATATGCTCACATCAGGACCCAAGATCAAAATTGACTATTTCTGATAATGTTTACCATAATCTTATTATAGCCAATGGAAGCCCGTTGAGCAATATAAACAGAATACTATAGCAGCCGGGTGATCATTGGCGTCGTATCTTTTGAGTTGGCTGTATAGTTCCGGATCACTCGAGTGTGATCCTGATCTATGCAGCCAACAAGAAGATACATCCGCAGATCAATCAACTGTTATAGTATTCCTTTTTTATATACTTTAACCTGACGTCATATAAAAATCCATATAAACGCTACTGCCTGTCATGAATGGCATTAAGTCAACATAACGTTTATATGACATCCATGACGTCGTTTAAGTTTTCCGTGTATAAACAAACAACAGCAATAAAAAGTGAATACAACATGTAAATCATATATCTGATTTATCTGAGAAAAAGACATTGTATTCATTTGTCTTCAAATGCGTCCTTAAACAGAATGTGACGACAATAAAACTAAACTTATTTTACTGCAACAATGTGGATCTATTTTTCAACTTTTAGCGCAGGAATATTATATGAAAATGTATATGTGTACAACTTACACGATTGACAGCTATGATACGGCTAACGTCATCTGACACGGAACATTTGATTTGAGGTGTTGAATTTTACTGCACAAACACTGAATAAAAGAAAGATTAAATCAAAAGCACAAGGTGGTACTATATATTTGCTTAGTGGAATTCAAATAAAGTCCTTTAAGAACTGATTTATTAACATGTTTCACTGTCATTCATACAGACATGCACCCACTTGCACAATATTTGGTAATTAAACAATCTTTTGATTTGTAACGTTAATTTACCATGAAAGCACATTTCAATTCAAATGATTGAAGTAAAAAACACATATTTAATGTTTGCTTACGTGCATTTCATGAAGTTGTCACAGTAGAACATAATCAGTACATGTCAAAACTGGAAAATCCCCGAGGATTTCGAAACCGAAGCGTTTTTGTATTGTGCTTATTAATCGTATGTATTAATTTCTTTATCAAATTAGAGAATGAACTTAATGACACTATAACATCTACAAATAAAAGAAGGAAGAATTGATGATCTGATAAAGAATTTAACATTGAATATGTTTCCTGGACACAATTCTCTTCATATGTTAAAAAAGTAGACCGACCAAACGACCGACTGATCGACCGTTTTGCATAAAGATGTCTTATAGATGAAAAGTTCACAGTCTCTAGCGTCTTTTTTGTTGTAAATATATTTCAGTTTGGTTTTCATGACAAGTTTGACAATTGAAAATGTAAGGGAAACTATCCGTCGTACTTCTTCAGTGAATATGGTACTTGTTATCTCCCTTCCAGCATGTCCTTACTGACATATTACATATTAAATTTGTAATATTGCTACAATACGAATTTACTTAGTACTGAGAGGAAACGTTTATGTAGATATTTGAAAAGAAGAACACACTTAAAAAAGATACACGGCCATAGCAACCAATATGTTGATGATAGCTGGTTCTTAAGAATTGACAAACTGAAACGAACACTGAAAATTTGCTTATTCGTTAATTTTTGTTTTTAAACATAAGAGTCAGAACATCAAACGTTCTGAAATAAGTGAATACAATCTGTTTAAAGCTACAAAAAAACTGACGGTAAATCGCACCTACTTTTTTACTGTTACAGTAGCAGTTACATCCATTAGCTTTAACTATGAGAAACTATCTCCGTCCTAAATTAGCCCTGTGGTATATGGTGTTCAAACCCTCTAGTTCCTCTTACGTTCATACAACCAAGGATGTTCTGGGATTTACGCAGACATAATTATTAACTCTCAGACTAATGACCACTAAAAGTGGTTGCTACAACCCCTGTGTTCATACCCTGGGTATACATCGTTTGTGTGTCTCATGGGCAAATAAATGTCCAAGCAGAATCTTGGGAGGAAATACAAGCTATTGCCCTTGCGCATTAACGGGAATCAACTAGGGAACCTCTCCTGAGTGCTAACAGTAAATACTGGTGTATAATTAAACTGGTATAGACGGGAAAGTGCCGCCTTTACCAATGCTTGACGTAGCATCGTTTCGACGATTTGTGAAAGTCAATATCCCGTTGCTATAGCGATGAATGATAAATGATGTGACTCAATGCTGGACGGAAGATCATATACCAGAATATATACATTTAAACTTTATTAAATATAAGTTCTTTCTGAATAAAATAAACAACTAAGATATTATCAAATTGAATGATTAGTTGTCACATAAATGGAAATAAAACATACATGGCACTCGCATAATTCAAATGTTTGTCTACATTATTTTATTTACATTACACATTTGAACAATACTGAGACCGTAGAAGTAAAAATAGAAGCGGGGTGGTAAGTACGTTTGCCAATAAAATGTTAAGAAAACAAATCAAATAAATTAACGCCTGAAGTTTTTTTTTATAAAGTAGTCATTAGCAGAAACTAACCTATGTTTATTATATATTATACCTGAGTGGATGATGCACATATGTTATACATTAGAACAAACTGTTTCAAAGCGTCTATGTTTTAACATAGATATTTGTTTAAATACTTTACGAAGTTCGCACTGAGACAATATATGTTTCACTCTTTAACTTATTACCGAAATAATAAAGCGTATAATAATGAAATAGGCTAGATAACAAGAGTGCGTTTTCGTTGTGATTAAAAATGAGTTACATACTTTTAACTACATGTGTTCAATAGATGTGAATAGATCGTGTTTTTGTCTGTGTTCGTGTAGACAAAGGTAATTACGCAATAATTAGTGTTTCATGACTAACATATCATTTTGAAAACGCTTAGAAATTTCATCAAATTTATGAACAGCTTAAATCAATTTTATTTTCACCGTAATCTAACGTGTCATCACCAAAATACAAATGTAGTACCATAGGGCACTTAATGGATGAAGTGCCCTGGTTTCATTAACTTAGTTAACTGTCTGATCATTATAATAGGTACAACAGAAGAAGCGGTGATCTGCATATTCTACGTAATATCGAACATTAGAATATGGATACAAAATGTACTCTCTCTTATGATGTGTAAACAGATCGTCATTCAAGTTACAACATTTATTCCTTACTCAATTGTGCTACACTGATAAAACATTTCCCCAAAAAGAAAGTATTGAGTCTTATAGCTCGGTGGTTATTGCACTTGACGCAAGAACCGAAGGTCGTTGGTTCGAACCCCGTCAGAAGCTGTACTCTCCTCTGTATTTTACTTATGACAAAGACCGAAAGTAGAAATGCTGGTAAACGGAAATTCTAAGGGCATAAACTGGCGTGTCCTACTTCCTATACAGTGTCACAGTAGCTAAGTAGCTAAGTAATAGCCCAGTAATAGCTAAGTAAACTATAAAAGAGTACTGTAGAGTACCATGGGAAAATCTATCCCATGTCAATGAGTGCACAAAGGGAAAAACGAGAATGTTATAATTGAAAGGCAGAATAAAAGCAGGTGAAAAGTGAAATCCACAGTAGAAAAAGAATATACAGCAAAGTTCGGCTAAGAGTCCATTGACACGATCGCATACTATGATAATATGTAAAGATGTTTTGTTTGTATTCACATAATTTCAATGTATGTTACTACTATGTACATAAGTTGTGTATAGGCCGGTGGCCTACAAATCACTAATAAACTAAATATATTCAGCTAAGAAGAACCTGTACTAAGCTTTTAATACTGTGTCTTATTTTTTGCAGTTTTCGGCTATTTGTAAGTGATATTCAATTAGATATGTTATATTTGAAACTGACCATGTAAAGTTTGTAACTATAAGTGCTGAATCGTACTTCAGAAATTCAAGTTGTATCAAGCTATTTCAAGCGCTGCACATCCGTTCCAAGTGATTGACGCATATTCTAGTATCAGTCGCATGCAAGATATACACACTTAGTTAGATATGGTCCGTTTAAGGTAACTTGTGCCTAACAAAATGGCCATCTGTGGAAAAATGATGCTATTACTAATGTGGTGTCTGGTGGTCTTTTGACAAAATACATAATCAAGCGACTGTTGTTTAAGCTTTGAGAACCTGTTTTAGTACGTTTTGTTAAAACATGTCATTTGAGTTCGTGGGTTACCTACATGGAAAATATCTAATTATTGTGCAAGTTTCCTGACGAAGTCAATTTATGAAATTAATCCAACTGGCACTTATTTACTAGGTTAATTTTTTCTTCAATGTGCGAGTTTCTTTTAAACTCGAAAGTAACAATGTTATTATATTTAACGTAAGTTAGATTGCTTTCAGAAAATGCATGAGCTGCTATGTTTGCCATGACACCCACAATAGTTTGAACATAACCTAAGATTTATGATCTGTGCATTATCCGTGAGTGATGATTTCTGTTGCATTTTTAACTGAATATTATTGAGCAAAAATCTCTATATCTGTATTACACTTCTGTGTACAGTTGCTTGTTAGCATGAGGACTAAGATAACGCGCTTCTATGAACGGACGATGATATAACCCTTCCTTAAATTGGGACACTGTAAATTAATATGTAATTAAACAACAGATGTCCACAGAAACGACATGACATAAACATAAAAACTAATTGCTACATGTAAAAACCTTCACCAACTCGACTTTCATCAAGGAAATTCCGTTAATTGCCTTCCATTGGTCAACGGATTATAAAGGGGCTTAGATTTGGTTAGTTATTCCTTTCAATATTCACTGGTAACTCTGATCTGCCTTACTGTTCCTTCCTTAGTCAGGGTTGAGTAGAGAAACGTTTCTGAATAAAGCCCTTAAGATCAGAAGTGTACAATAACAATTTGTTTTTAGGGACACATACTTAAATAATGAAAACAATGGGCTGAATAAAATCCTTCAAAAACATTTTTATATCAGTCATACACACACTCGACCGCGATATTTGGTAATTAATTAAATTTGACTAGTACTATTAGTTTTACGAGAAAGCACTTTGAGATTCGAATGATTGAAGTATAATCAAAATAAATTTATGTTTGTGTGCGTGCATTTCATGAAAATGGCACGTGAAAACGTAATCAGTATACGTCAAAACTTGATAGTTCCCGATGATGTTTAACTTTTTGCTTATTAATCATTTTCTTTTTATTTGTTAAACGGAATGATCTATCAAATCAGAGAAGTAACATCCATTTTCAAACTAAACCACCATTTTCTATCTATGTTATAAAAGTGGACCGACCAATCGACCGTTTTGCATACATCGAGAGGTCTTATAGAATGAAAAGATTTGATGTCAAGTGTCTTTTTGCTGAAAATATATATCAGTTTGGTCATCATTTTTACACGCAAATATATTTTGGGTTTAATCGAATAATATGGCATCCTTAACTGAGAACGAATGAAAAACATAATGATATGCCCATGTATTTGCATAAGGACATATGATTCATATTAATCTTTTCTCATCTTACTAAACAAAACGGAAGTCAGGTATGAGTCAACATTCCAAACTCTTGGGGATGAAGGTACTCTTTAAAAGTAAGGGAGAATATCCGTCGTAATTCATCAATTAATTTTGTACTTGTTATCTCCCTTCTGGCATGTCTCATTGCTTTTACCAAACTTCAGCTTTGTCAGTTGCTTCTTAATCTACATATGACACATTGAGCTTGTATCAAAGTACATGATACCCCTTGAATTTTTCTTTTACTTAAAAAAAAACACCGCAACTTATTACATCTGATTGTTTCCAGAATAGTTCCTAATGTTTTCTAGTATATGTAGATACCTGAAAACATTGAAGCTATAGACGAATAATCAAAGATACATGATAAAATACATAATAAAGATGCTGGAAATATACAAAGATACTCTAAAAATATTAATTAACATAAAAGTGGAGACTTTGTCATTATATTTGTACAACGTAAACAGGGATTCTGTTCTAAATGGTTACATTCACAGTAAGAAAAGGTATATTTAGAAAAGATTCACGGTCGTAGAAACAAATGTGTTGATGATATAAGGTTGTAAACAATTGATATAACTGAAAGAAAAGATTCACGGTCGTAGAAACAAATGTGTTGATGATATATGGTTGTAAACAATTGACATAACTGAAACGACCCTGGTCATTTTTTTATCTTTATTTTTAAACACAAGACTCAGAACTGATGATTTGTAAAATATGAGTATATTCGCACCTATTTTCTGTTGCCATATCTGGACGAAGAATCTGTTCTTGGGTTTGTTAAAATCCATCTCCCAGCGATGAATGATGAGACCCCATGCTGGATGTAGGGTCATTAACAAGAATTTATATTCTCGCGTAAACGGGGTCGGAATAACGAGTGTTAGGTGTGAGGTATAAAGGAAATGCCAGATGATTGTCTGTGAAGTATTTATAAATCTGAAACGAATATATCAAATTAAATATAAAACATGAAACAAGAGCTGTCCCTCACAAGTGACGAATGCCCCCGAAAGAGGTGACTCACAATCTTTGTCCTCTCCATGTGCTCAATAATTGTGGTATGTAATTGTTAAATCCATGCGACACATCAGCTTGATGTGCTAGATAGTTGTGCCGAGTTATTTGTAAATCAATCAATACATGACAAAGTTATAGTCCGGACACGAATGTGTGCATATATACAGGATTCCTTGACCTTTGAGGTAGGGACGTGGGTCTTGTACGCGACACATTGTCTTGACATTTGTGCCAAGTTATTGTAAAATCATTCAATGCATGACAAAGTTACAGTCCGGAAACGAATGTGTGCATATATACAGGCAAACTCCAAGTGTTACCTTGATCTTTAAGGTATGGATGTAGGTCTTGCACGCGACATCTCGTCTTGGTGTGCTAAACAGTTGTGCCAAGTTATTTTAAAACCCTTCAATGTTTGACAAAGTTACAGTCCGGACACAAATGTGTGCAAACATAGAGGATTCCATTACCTTCAAACCCTAGTGTGACATTGACCTTTTTGGTAGGGACGTGGGTCTTGCACGCGACATTTCGTCTAGTTGTGCTTGACATTTTTGCCAAGTAATTTTAAAATCCGTTTATGCATGACAAAGTTATAGGAATTGTATAGATTGTCGTAGAATGCAACATGAAAGGAACATTCGGAATTATCGAATTCGTCATAAATTCTTAAAAAAAATAGAGAAAGAATACTACGTGTTCGCATAAAATAACTAAAGAATTATGTTCCATGTATCATAAAAGAATGCTGTCGTATACATTTCTTTCATATTTTTGTCGCTTCTGTGCGAAAAGGCACTCTGGAAAAGCATTTTTTTGCAATACCATTGGAAAAAACTGTGTTATATTTAGGTATGAACATGTACATTCGATTTGAAAAAGCAAATTAAGGAATAACTTAAGAACAAATAATCATCAAATTCTTTCTTGGTAATATAGGAGCTAGACGTTTTTAACGTGCTAATTGACTTTTAAAAGAAAGAGAATATTTAAGTGCAATTTAATATACATAGTCTTTTTATTTTACTCATTTCATGCTTTAATTTACCTTGAACATCCTCTAATAATTTGTTCATTGTAGATCTAACAAGAACACAAATGTTGAAATGTCATCGATTGCTCAAAAAAGCATATATTATTGAATCAAAATATCAAGCTTTTGATTCATGATTTAACTTTTCTCATTCAAGCATTGAGTTTCCTTACTTCTAATCACCCCCTTCATTTTCATAATAGACGATAGAATATTGTTGACAATACTTGTTAACATAAGATTTCTTCTAGCCTGTTCCTAATGCAGGGCTGAATGTTGATTGTAGATTTAAATACATCTCCTTGCTTCACCTGGCATCTAAATATTCTGAAGGAACGAAAATAATCCAAACAATTATATTACATATAGCGGTTTGTCACACAATCTTAATACAAATACATAACATTTTCTGATTGTTTACTTTTCTTGTGAGGACCGCCAAGAGAGTTTTGATATTTCATGTGCATTCACTAACTCTAATTAGCCTTTTTTTATGAAATGATGAAATTATTCAAACAGGCACTTATTTACTAGTCCAATGTCTCCTCCAGATGCTCGACCATAGACAAAGTTGAAAAGTTCTTTCAATCTTACACATCAACAGTTTATAACACAGCACTAAATTGTGAAGTCCACATGATTGAGTTATGGTTTAAGGTAGAGCACTATAATTGTCTTTAGTGGATGGAGTGCTTGTTGTTTTTTTTTCATTTTTTTTTCCATTAATGTAAACTGTGTTTCTTTTGGTTGGGATGTCATAATATTGTAGTTTATTCTCGTACTAATGTTTATCTGAATTTTCTTTAGTATTTGTGCAGTAAAATACAACATCCCGTATCAAATTTTCCGTATCAGATGGATTTAGCTGTATCTTATCTGTCCACCGTGTAAGTTGTACATGCATATTCATACCTTTTCCTACGCTAAAAGTTGAAAATAGATCCACATTGATGCAGTAAAATAAGTGTAGTTACGTCATCTTCATATTTTTTAATGCCACATTTGAAGACAAATGAATACAACGTCTTTTTCGCATTAAATAAACCAGAAAGATGATTTACATTTTGCATTTTCTTTTTATTAATGTTGTTTGTTTATACACGGAAGAAGGAAGTGACGTCATCGACGTCATATAAAACACGACAGGAAATGGCGCGTTATGTTGATTTTTGCCATTAATGACACAAATTAACGTTTATATAAAATTTAATATATGGTATTCGGTAAAAGGTATATAATAAAAGGTATATTATAACAGTCGGTTGATCTGCGTGTGTATCTTTCTCGTTGGCTGCATGGATCAGGATCACACTCCGCCTCTCGTGTGATCCGGAACTACACAAGCAACTCAAAAGATACGACTCCGCAGATCAACCGACTGTTATAATATTCCGTATATACTGACACTTATAACCCATGTAAAGAGAACTATAAATTATTGCATTATTATGAAGAACCGATACATTTTGAAACAGTCTTGCTAGTTGACAAACAAATACTTTAGGTGACAGATTCAGTAAAAACAATAACACTAAAACATGGTGAACACCATCATCAACATAATTTTGTTATTTTTCTGTATCGAATTTATAATTTGAAAAATATCTGTAAAAAGGAAAAGAGCGTCTTGCAATATTTCGTATGGATGAGTAAACATTTGTTTTACAACAAGGGTATGTTGATAATTGTATAAACTGTTTTAGTTTCTTTATTCCACTGAATCTGTCACTCTGAGTCTTTTTTTGTCAACTAGCAACAATATGTTTCAAAGTATATCCGTTCTTTACAATAATTCTCTTATGATTAGTTCTCTTTACATGAATTATTAGTGTTAATATACTACAGTATCATGACATCCCGACAAAAAGAAACACAGTTTACATGAAAGGTAAGAATAAAAGTTGAAAGTAACCATGCACCCCACCAACTAAATAAATGACATTATTTCACCTCCCACTAGTTTCTGGTCTTTTCATTGGATAAGAGAAGTCACATGGTGACCCACTATTTTTCTAT
>JAUMHA010399759.1:11820-23416 GCA_032359765.1 Saxidomus gigantea | reverse complement strand
ACTTGGCCAATGTTGATAAAACTATACAGGGATGTTTCATGCATGAAACTACCAAATTTGTTCAAAGAATTCCATTCCATGCAGAAAGGGGAAAAACTTTAAAAATCAGAAACCACAAGGCCTAGAGCTTAGATATTTGGCATGTATAAATGTGTAGTGGACCTCAACCAATATTGTACAAATTATGATCCCCAGTACGTGGGGATCACATAGTTTTACAAAGGCTTATATAGGAAAAAGTTTAAAAAACTTCTTCATTGAAACCACGAGGCCTAGAGCTTAGATATTTGGCGTGTAGCATTGTCTAGTGGACTTTAACCAAGATTGTTCAAATTATGACCCCAAGATCAAAATTGACCCCGCCCAGGGGGTCACTTAGTTTTACATAGGCTAATATAGGAAAAACTTTAAAAATCTTCAAATTGTGCCTCTGGGGTCAAAATTGACCTTGCCAGTGGGGGGGTCACATGTTTTACAAAGACGTACATATAGGAAAACCTATCTGGTATATAAAATTGTCTAGTGATCTTCCACCAGGCAAGTAGACTTGTACTTAGGTAAGCAATATAGGGCTATCTTGGCCCTCTTGTTTTAAGTGTATACAAAAAAATATATAAATTACACCATTTTCAAAGGAATAGAGCATATATTTTGGTTTCATATTTATGATAATATGTTGTCTCATAAGACAAAGGGAGATGATGCATACATATATTTGACAAACATAAAGAGGAGTATGTACATTTGAGTAGATATATTTACACTTTGCTATACTTTCCAATACAATCAAATGTTACAATCGTGTTTAAAAGAAAACAAGTTTTATTTTAGATACTGACCCAATAGCTCCAATATGAAAAAGAATTATCTCACTTAATTTTCCTGTTACTAGGAAATAAAGCTTTGCCTTAAATTTTGCAATATACATAAATTATCTCAATGCAAACATTGTCTTGAAGACTTGAAGGTGGGGCAAACTATAAGCAGTTATAAATAGGTCCATATTACAGGAATAAACACACTTAATATTCTGATCACTGACACTCCCTTGCAATATTTGCTTATTCCTGTGATATATGACCTTTAACCTACACATATGTTTAGAAAAAAATCTACAGTTTGTGTGATATACATGTAAAGATTAGCATAAAATAAAATGAAATTACATAAATTTGCCAAAAATATATCAAAATCAGATTTGGCTATATTGTTTTTTGGTGTGCACATGGTCCAGATTTCAACATCCATTAAAAAATATCTGTTCAACCCAACAAGTATTTAATTTGCCAGATCTTAGTTAGGCTTGATCAATAAATACCAGACCTAAAATTATTACATGCTCACTTGTGTCAAAGTATGTTCTTCCCGTCATAATGATACACTTTATTTTTCCAGGGGCTCCAAAGAAATGGAAAATGTCATCAACATTACATATTGACGAAGAGTCTATAAAAAGCAAAAAAGTAGGAATTGGCAAAGGACCTGGATCAGGATCAAATAAAGAAACACCAACAAGCTCACGAGAAAATTCAAATGAACGAAAAAGTCGTATAAATAATTCACTTCAAAAATCTCAGAAAAGTGGTAGAAAAAGCAGAGACGGAAGTTCTTCCGATCAGAATAGTTCTTCAAGGGAATCTTCTTTAGAAAATAAAAGTGATGATAAAAAAGTAAAGAAACCCGACACAGAAAAGAAAAACAGGAGCATTTCAGGGGATTCATTTAGACAGAGAAAATTTCATACTACATTTAGTACCTCAAGCACTGACACTGGGAAAAAGAAAAGGGGTCGTCGTCCAAAGTCTTTAGATTTATCTACAAAGACCATGGCAAATGGTGATGATGACAATTTTAAGAGCCCAGATCCTCTTACACCTTGCAACATTGCAGTGAAACGAAAGAAAGGCAGACCTAAAGAAACTCCACCTGTTTTGTATGCAGAACCACCTGTAGAACCCTCTCCGGTAGAGAGTTTAATAGATTCAGACTCAGAATATACTAGTCCTCCATTGAAAAGAGGGCCTGGACGTCCAAAAAAGATCAAAGTGTTTAAAACAGATCAGTTGAAATCAATAGGTAAAGGTGAAAAACTGAAGGCATTTAATATGAAGAGATATGAAGGTTTGAAACAGTATAGCTCAAAAATCCTTAAAAGCAACCTACCAAAGGGATTCAGAAGAATGGCAAAACTCCCAAAACTTAAACCTGTCATGTTGGCAAGTGAGAACAGTGAGAGTGATATAAGCATGAAATCGGTAGAAAATGAAGATATTGGATTGGAAATAAAAGACAAAGGCAAGTTGAAAGAAAATGGAATATCTGGAGAGAAGAGGAGACCAGGAAGACCACCAGGTGCAAAAAATAAAAAATACCATGGTCCAGTGACAACATTTAAAACCAGGGCGAAAGCTCTAAAACCACGAGGTAAAACACCATTTGGTTCACAAAGTGTAAAATTACACAGGCGACCAGGAAGACCGCCAGGTGCAAGGAACAAATCAACTCTTCTTAGGCTTGCTGAAAAAAATGAAACTATTTCTAATAGTTCGAAGGAAAACAGTGTTGTTTCAGAAAAAGAGGAAATCAAAGTTCCTTTTGAAAATGAAACAGAAACTAATGATGACGCACATGCTAAACCATTGGTTAATGCAATTGATGAGGCTATTGAATCAGTAGTATTTAAGGCAAGAAATGACATATCTCTTGAATCAAATATCAAACCAAGAGTTCCATTTAGATCATCTTTGTTTTATAAGAAACTGTCATCAGTTAAGTCAGTGGCAAAATTGAAGAAAGAAAAGGACATAATTCATAAAATCAGAAAGAAAAGAATACTGAAAGCACATGCTTCCGATTCTGAATTTGGAAATCAGACAGAGACTTTAGCTTCAAATGATCTCCGGAGAAAATTGCATAGTAAATTGATAGAGAAACTGAGCAATGAGACCAAAATTATACCTACTGCAAATGAGGTTGCTGCAAATGCAAATTTTGGTGTTCAGACAAGTATTGCAAAGTCAGAGAAAAATAGTATGTCAGATGAAAGTAAGGTTAAATTAGACACACACTTGGTGTTTAGTAGTTCTGTTGCTGAAGAAATGGGCAAACATAGTGAAGCAAGTGTTAATATCCCTGAAACTAAAACTGATGAAAAAGAAATTTTAAAACCTGATGTAGATAAAGTAAATGATAATTTAAAAATCGTAAGAAAGCAAAGTATTGATATGACGAAATTCAGTGATACTGAATCTGTTTGTTCTGAGCTCAGCACGAACTCAATTGGGTCAATGAAACGCACTTTAGAAAGACAGGTTTTGATTTTGGGTGAAGAAAACTTAGATAGTGATGATCAAACTGTCCGAACAAGGCAGAGATTTGAAATTATTCCAGGGAAGAAAAGAAAGCGCACACTGAGTGGTGAGTTTGATTTATTGGATGAAAAACAGTTAAGAAAAGAGAAAAGAAAAGTAGAAAGAGTCCAAACAGATGATGAATCTGAAGTCAATCATACAGAATCAGTTATGCCTGTGAAGAAGCCTTTGTTTAAGAAAAAGAAAATCCCAATGAAGAAATCACCAAATCTTAAGGTCAAAGAGGGGAAAATTGTCAAGAAATATGTATCCCAATTAACAGCGTATAGACACAGAATGTTGAAGCAATCACCATTTTTGAGCCGTGTCAGAAAAAGACGTAGAAAAACATTGGGAAACGAAAGAACAGATGCGCTATTAGATAATTTGAATAAACCAAAGGCAGAAGTCCACAGGATGGCATCAAATGATGAGAAAACAAATGTAGGAATAAGTAGTGGAAAAGTTGTAAGCACTCAAAATTGTGTGATTGATCCAGTAGTGATGAAGTCTGAAAGTCACCGAAAGGGTTTGTTTGAAAAATTTACAGATGTGACACTTCAAAATAAGGTAGATTTGGTTGTGCAAACAGAAAAGGGTGAAAAAAATAGAAAATATGAACAAGACGATGTTGACAGTGATGATACTGAATGTACCATTGAACTTAGAGATGAGATTCTCAACGAAGACCAAGATGATATGCCTATTGAGGAAAGTGTGGATGATTCTGACACAATAGATTTTCATGCTGAAGAGGACACAGAGTCTTCTAGCAAAGAGCTTTATACTGAATCTGAAATAGAAATAAGAGAAATGCTGTTTGATTTGATTGATGATGTTGCAATAAAATGTGAGGCTAAATATAAACAACAGAATGAAACAAGGGACACAAATAATGTAAAAGACATGGTTGAAGAAAAGGTTGGTAATGGAACTTCTCAAGAAATAACTGATAAAAATAAGGAAGATAATCACTTGAAGGAAAAATTAGTTGAGAAAACGATGGAGGTAAAATTAGTTGAGGAAACGCTAGAGGCAAACATTTTGAACGAAAATGTAAATGTTTTTCCCAGTGATAGACAAGAAGACTATAGAGAAATTATCGAAAATGCAAGTGAACAAAAGGCAATAACTGATAAAGTTGTTAGTGATGCTAAGAGAGAGAATGCTCAGACTTCTGAATTTGTTCCAAAGGTAAATGCTATAGCAGTAAATGCTGTAGCAGTCAATAAGGACATTCAGACTCCAATATTTGATAATTTGAAATCGGGCGTTGAAATGGCTGAAGGTAAAAGCACTGGAACGCCTAAATTCAAGCATAAGGTTAAAAAGCGGAGGTTTGGGCCTAAAACTCTTTCTAAAAAAGAATCCACTAATATTGTTACAGAAATTAAAGTTCGAAAGAAGCCTGGGCGAAAACCAAAACAAAGGAGTGGTGAAGATGTAGCATTAAATAATGAGACTGATGCAATTCAACAGAACAAAAGTAAAACAAATTTAAGTGAAAAGTCTTCACCAGAAACAGGAGTTACAAGAAAGTTTGAGCTGAGGCAAAAAATATCGAGGTCACCTCTTG
This sequence comes from Saxidomus gigantea, assembly GCA_032359765.1. NCBI lineage: Eukaryota > Metazoa > Mollusca > Bivalvia > Venerida > Veneridae > Saxidomus > Saxidomus gigantea. The sequence continues at coordinate 18,490 of JAUMHA010399759.1, read as the reverse complement.
ACAACATTGCATTGAAACAAAGTATAGAGGAAAACGTATATTTAAGAAATGAAGCACAGAAAGCATCTCGAAAAGAGGCAAAACTGAAAACAAAAGCTAAGGCGGCAGTGCAAGATTCATTAGAATCATTATCACTTCAAACGAAGGACATTGAAACAAATGAAAAAGTACTAGCAGAAACACCGACTCAAGAAATGTTAGAAACTCAAAATGAAACAGAAGTGATTACAGAAACAGTCGATGATTTGATAAAAACTTGCAAACCTTGTAAAGTTATTTTGAAAGATTTCATAAAAGAACTTGAACGTGCTCAAGAAGGAGAGGAAAGTTCTTATGAATCTGAAATGGAAGCTCACGAACGGCAAGAACATTCTGACAGTGAGAAAGGAAACAACCTTAACAAACCAATTGAGGCTATTGAAGTTAATTTGGGCATAACAACCTCGTCAGATATTCCATTTGATGGTGCTGTTGAAACTAACATTAAAGATATAGTCGTGGAAGAAATATATGAAAAGACGGAAATGCAAGAAAATTCAACATTGAATGTCAATGTCAAAGAAAACACAGCATTAAATATCGAATCTATTACAACAGAAGAAAATTTGCAAAATGAAAATAACGAAAATAGTGCTGTTGAGTTTCCTGACAGTCTCTTACACAATGAAAGAACTGAAAACTTTGGAGATATAAATGACAATAAGAAAGATATTGAAACTGCAGACATTAGTCAAGATATGAAACAGAGAGAATTAAGGCCTAAACGAAAGACACCAGTAAAAGCTGAAGACATTTCACCTTCAATGTTAGCTGTTACACCACCCAAGAAAGGTAGGAAAAGTAAAAGTATTCATGAACAACAAACAGCAAGGAAAACAGTCCCACCACTGAAAATCAAAGTTAAAGGTGGTTTTTCTAGACGCAAAACTTACATTGTTGAACCTTCGCCAGACTCCCCTGTCGAACATTCTGGTAAAAATGAACATAAAATAGATAAAAGGAAAGACAAGAACAAATCAAAGTCTGGTAACAGATCAGAATCTGATTCTGAAAAACTCAATAAAAGCCATCATCACCATAAGAAAAGGAAGACACCCACTGAGGAAGTCAATGAACAAAGTAAAACTTCAACTTCTCAAGCCATTGAAACATCTGGCAGTACAGTCAATGTTCTGTCTGAAAAGGCAGCTATAAGAGCTACTGATGCATATGAAGCAACGTTTCTTCAGTTTATTCAAGACAAAGATAAAGTTGAACAAAACCTTGCTGCATTTAGCAGCTCACTTGGCCCAAGAAATAAACACAGTTTTCACAATACGCAGAAGACATTGCACAAAGACAGTAAGATTAACAACATGACAAGTACGTCTACATCTTTAGCCGTGAATGTAGCAAAAGTTGCAGAAGAAAATTTGTCTGTTCCAGTTACCAGTGACTCTCAGAATGATATTGAGAACTCTGAAGTGCAGTATATGTGTTCTCAATGTGACAATGTTGTATATAAAGCACAAGAACAGATTATACAACACTATAGAGATGTGCATCCTGGTTCACAATTTATATACAAAGCACTGCCAGACACCCCTGAGAACGTTACACCAGCAAATGATCCGGGTTTGAGTACAGCACATTCAGAACAGATTGTTGATAACTCAACTGACATTGAAAACACTAAACAAGCAAGGTTTGTTCATCTTAAGCATAAATATTATTCATCATCAGAGTTTGTAGAATGAAATACTGAAGTATAAAGTTTACTTTCTTTTTATTTAGACAAAGTGAAAACATTTACATTACCTCACTTTTTGGAGAAATTTAGAGAATACAAGTTGTTGATATAGTAGTTTGTCTGTCTTTACCAAATTTGCTGATCTACTTGTCAACATATTTTTATCTATAGTACCTTGAAAGAATTTACCATGTCCTGTTGTATATTAGTAACTTAAAAATGCCCTTTTTAGCTCACATGAGCATAAAGCTATAAATTAGTATTGTGATCGCCCGATGTCTTGCGTCTGGCTGTTCACACTTACATTTGTAACATTCTAGCGGCCATATTTTATGTCCAGTCTTCATGAAAAATTTCCAAGATGTTTGTCTCAATGATATTTTGGCGGATTTCTAATCTAGGTCAAATAGGGTAAAAACAAGGTCACCAGGTCAAATAATAAAAAACCTTGTGAACACTAGAGCACACATTTGACCCACATTATAGTGAAAGGAGGTCAGCATGTTTGTCATAATAATTTCTAGGCCAAGGTTGAAAGTAGGGTAAGAGCTCTGTCACATGGTCAAATCATAGACAAACCCTGTGAACACTTTACTCAGGACTATGCTGAAGGTAGTCCTTACAAAAAAAGAATTCTCGAGCGACTGTTCAATTTTTCAAGTATAATGAATAATATATAGCTAATGTCCGCTGTCTGTACACTTTCGCCATAAGAACACAACATATAGATTTAGTTTCCAATCGTGCTGAAACTTTGTTACAATGTTTGTTTGAATTTCTGTTGGGTCCAGTCACTTGAGGTTAAAAAAAGACCATATTATTTGTTAACACTATTAGACTAAAATTAAATTTAAACATACATTTGATATCTTCATTTCAGCCTTGAAGAAAATGACCAGTCACAGGTTGATGATGACGATGATAGTGGGAGTCTTAACTTGAAAATTGTGGATGTTGTTAGTTTGAAGGACCAACCGCATATTCATGAGGATGAAACAGATCTATCAAAAGAAGAAAATAATGCTACAGTTAATTTGATGCAGACCAATCAAATGCAGACTGAGCTGAGAGTTCCAAGCTACCCAATCCCTGCCAGTGCTCCTCCGCCATATCCTGTAAAATGTGGCCCACCACCTCCATATTCGGTTGCAACTGCTGTCACTCCTTTGCAAGTCAGTTCTGGAATTCAGGAATTAGCAAATTCAAAACCACAGATAGTTCCTGTGAAGCCAAGGAGTCAGGTGCAATCTGGAAAAATATGTAACTCATTTAAATGTGAAAAATGTAATGTGCATGCGCCAATGCTGGCAGCCATGGTTGCACATCTAAGAAATTCCCACAGAGAAATTCCAAGACTTTTTCAGTGCCCATATTGTAAAGATATGGAAGCTGAATCGGAAGCAATGATTCATCTGCACATTAAAAAGTATCATCCAACAAACAATCCTAATCCACCTGTTGCTCTCTCGGAACCAGCCAAACGTAATTTAAAAACTTTATCCGTTAGATTGCCAGAGGGAATAAAATTAGGTGAAGGAAATAATATTGAAAAGGATATTTATATGTGCCTAAAATGTAAAGAGCATGTACCCTCACTAGAAACAATATATGAACACCTAGAACATGAACACGTAGAGGTTTTTGCCTATGTTTGTCCAGTTTGTAAAGTGTTCAAGTCGAAAACTGAAGATTTGGTAAATAATCATATAATTATGGAACACAGACGCAGTCCAGTAGATGTTAATGTATCGTTAGCTATTGATGGTAATCATTTTGTTAGGGTACAGTGTCTAATCAAGGACAAAACTAAATCTAGCCAAAAAGCAGTTCAATCAGCGTCTCTGAAACCACAAATCAGTCCTGTTCCAAATGTTATGGAGATAAGTAAGCCCACTATACAGGGACAAGCAATCACAAATGTTCTCCAGTTAAAGCCTATACAACAAGTAGTCATTCCCCAAGACACTTCTGTTCCTGTAGAGGGCAGTAATACTACACATCCGATCAATGTATTGCAACACCAAATCGGTTTAAATGTCTCGGCTCCGTCCGTTTTAGGTAAAACAGCTGCACCACCGATTCAGAAAAAGAAGAAAAGTTTATTAGAATCAATACAGAAAATAAAAGACCAAAAGATGGAACAGCAGGGTTTACTTCCACAGAAAACCGGATCATCAGCTGCACAAATTCCTTCACATCCCTCTCAACTCGGTTCTTTGAAACCAAACAGTACACTTGGAGGTGTTCCACCGCCGTTGATGAGAGGTCCTCCACCATTAATTCGTTATGACCAGCTTAATAAAGTTACGTCGGCTCACACGGCCATGTTTGGTTCAACAGTTCGGACATCGTCCCAGTTCACACTTCCAAATCAGTTGGGTCAGACAAATCCAGGTTCACAGGCCATACAGTCTTTAACAGCAGCAAGGCCAATACAGTCGTCGTTGTTCGATACATCCGACCTTGACCCTATGAAGTCTCCACAGAACCAAAGACCTGTCCTTAATGTACCAGTTGTATCCAGGTTAACAAACAAAAGTCCGTTTTCGAAGAGTCCACCAATAAAAGCCACACCAGAAGGTGCTGCAGTAGTCACTAGTGGTTCTCCACTAGACTTGTCAAAGACTACGCCAAATGGATCACCTGTACCACAAACCGTACAAGCAGCAAATCCTGCACAAGTGCAAATATCAAGTGCTGGTATAAATACAGACGTATTCCAGGTGTTTAACCTGAGGCCATCTACACAAATGCAGCTTCCACGACAACAACTTCCTGTACAGCAGATGATTGCACAACAGATAATGTTACCACAACAAGTACGGCAGAATACACCTAGCACTCTTGCATACAGGCCAACAGGTCCTCAGATGATCTCAACATCGCAAGTTCAGCAAATCATCGGAATGCCAGTTGGTACGGCTGTCATTGGCAATATGGTTGTCAGTTTAGGGAACGTCCCACAAGGTGTACCGCCCATTCCAGTTGTTACGCAGATTCCGACGTTACAGAATGCACAATTCGTCCGCATGCCTTCCCCCCAGATGCAAGTGTCTGCAGTTTCTGGAGTAAATTCATCGCAGTCTTCGCCAGTTGCAATACAAGCGCCGCCGAAAACTACTGGGCCTGTGCAACAAGTTTTGAGTAAGAACATGTTGTTCAAATGCCCGTATTGCCCAAATTTAACACCTCTTAGGTTTGACCAAGTGCAGCCTCATATTGAAAATAAGCATCCGGGCTCATCTATCCTGTTTAAACCGTATGATAGCAGATAAATTGTTGTTATACCATTTTTGAGGCTGTCGTAGATTGCACGTCAAAATACTGAAACATTCCTGGCAATCGATATTCTTTCTAAACTACATGTAAGATACAGTGTTTCATTGATAGCATACTACTTTGGTTTTACGTACTTATTCATTGCTTACTATTTGTATTTTATGGTAGTTATCATACAACTGTAGTTTGAGAGACCATGTGTACATAATGTACTGTTTATTGCTTTCAAATCACTTGTGCCTATTTTGAATGTTTTACATTGTGTGTCATTACTACTGTAAAGTTAACATCATACAGTATGTGTTAAAAAATTGTGTTTGTACATATTTGATAAAATTTATGCACCTTTTTGGCTGTTTACAAGTTGATTGTATGGCTTAAGATAGTGTAACTGGCATATTGTCATATGCATTAAGAGTATCGTGTAAAAGACAGTATTCCGGTACATCTGAAAGTTGTGTCCCGCTTTTAGTTATTTACACATATTGTGCTATTGTTAAATCTGTACTTTTATTGATGTGAAGTTATGCAATGTATTTTTGCACTGGAATGCACACTTGATTCGTAAAATGTTGCCTACAATTTTTTCATGAAAAATGTTACATATCATCAGTTGAACTTTCTTGTTATTTTGACTGCGGAGGCCTCAATATGCTGTTTGGAAAATGCACCATTAAAAGAAAACTGTGTTTACATATCATTTCACAACTGTTTATATCATTAGTAGCTTTAATCAGACTCACAAATTTCACCGCTACTTCAAATTACTGATGTTTGCTTTGTTAAAAGATTATCTCAATATTTGCTTAAGGCTAACGTTTCCGTGGTCAGATGAAATAGCTTATTACATCTCGTTATTTAATTCATTTGTATAATTATCATAAATTTACGTCCACAGAGGACTAGTATGTCTATTTTCATAGTGTCTCTTACGTTCATAACTTTCTTATGCACTTGTATATATTTGATAATGTAGGCAACAAGCAATTTTATTTACTAGTAGTATACACTATTATGTCTTTTTGTATGTAGCGACATCTAGGTATTGTTTGTGTTGAATGAATAACGAATTCAAGGAGATTGTGTAAGTGAATTGCGAGTTCCAGTTGATGTTATTATTAGTTTTACTTGAGAATCTTTCAAGCAAAAGCACAAACTGGTTCATACTTTGGGCATTATTCGTATTTTCTTAATTTTAGTTTGCAGTTTTGATGTATATTGTTTAAACAAATAGTTTTGTAAGGTACATGTTATTCTTAATTGCAGTTGTCTAGTGTTCGGTTGTTCTGCAAAAATATGTTTCTGTTGGTGTACAGCATTCATTTTCATTTTTTTGTATATTTAATTAAATTTACTATATGGGTTATAATTGACCTTTTATAGCATTTATTTCATAAGGAATAATTTCTGACCATATGTTGCACCTTATAATTAATACATGTACAGATAATAGAATGAACGGATTTGAATTTATATTTTTATTAAAATGAGAACTTGTGTTAAATACGGAGCCAAAAATATTTTTTGAAATGCTAGTATTTTGGTAGACGTAATTATTTTCTTCCAGTTGTAAGCGCTTTTTTATCGCAATTGAGATGATGGTAGTGATTGCGTTTTTTGCATCTTAGAAGATCGCGGGGGGGGGGGGGGGGAGGTGCATAG
>JAUMHA010399759.1:0-11810 GCA_032359765.1 Saxidomus gigantea | reverse complement strand
GCCCCCCCCCCCCCCAGGTGCATAGCTTTTTGAACATTTTTGAAACTAGCGATTTATAAGAACGTACACCATGATACCCCCTCTCTAAAAGTGTTTCAGTAGTCGATACTTGTTTATGAAAATCGCTATTGAATAAAAGTAGAGGATTCTAAATTTAGCGTACTTCCCTCACATAGAGTGTTTGAATTACATATGAAAATGTTCTTTAATTCCAAGGCATATAATTGTTCATAAGATTTCAGAATTGTTTGTTTTCCTCTTTTGAAAGTAAAATTGTAATATGATTTTTAAATGATTGATTTTTCTACCAAGGGACCAAAATATGCAATATTTGACATAATATACCAATGAAAATTTTATGTAGGAATTGCGTCGTAACATGACATGTTGGGACCACCGTTGCATATTAGCGTGATAGTGATAATAGTATATGTTACGACATAGTAATACGATTTTAATAATTGCCATTTAAAAATGTGTTTTTCCACATGTATATACCGTTGAGATCCTTTGATTATGCTATATTCTGACATAGAACCTCTGTACAGACGCCGACATGATACCGTTTCTATAATAACGTAGAGAAATATAACTCTGATAAAACTAGTGTGGTGACCTGGAAACGATTTTTTCCATTATAACGAATAACGGATCAGACGGCCAGATTTAGTAGCCACCAGGCGGAGTAGGTTGCAGTGACATTTTTTACCGTAAACTTTAACTGTTATCCGGACGTATGTAGATCATTGATTGGTATAATAATTGAAATGCGGTTTATCGTTGCTAATGTTGAATTTTTGAAGCCTAAAAAGAAACCTGAATCGTATGTTTACTGATTTTACCTGATTGTACTGATTTTCTGTTTAAAACATTATCAAACATTTTAAATACCATCTTGTAATTGTTTACATCATGTATATAGTTAACAGTCATGGAGTTGTAAAGTCATTTTGCTGTATGTATAAAATATGCAACCAAAGTTTCGTGAGTTTCATGAAAGTTATGTCTCGAATGACTTGTAAATAAATGAAAAAAGAACAGTATTTTCAGTTTTCTTTACACCTTTTAATAGTTTTTTTGGGGGGAAAATACTTTGGTACTTGACAAGTAGGACGTAAGGCTTGTTTCATATATAGAAAATTACATGCACGTGCTCAAATGTTCAAAATCTGGAGAGTTCCGTTAGTGTTTGTGTCTTAAAACCGAAGTTATTGTTACTTAATTCGGAATAACATGCACTATAAATACAATAGTATAATGGGAGACACGAAAGGAGATGAGATTCTGGTGCAAAACATTAGATGATTGATATGGATTGTGGATGTTCGCAATGTTGTTATGCTTTTAAGGCTGCGATACTTTGGATTTTGCCTAAACTGCTAGATTGCCATCCGATACCCTACTTGGTCCTGAAAGACACCTGGTGTACATAGATCAAAACGGGGTCACGAGCCAAACTGAGTTGGGACATAGAATGTGTCACGAAGGTAAACAAGACAAAACTTTGAAAATAAGTTTAATAGATACCGTAGTTTTATGTTAACGTCATAAGTTTGAGTCAAAAATGGTCTTGGCGGAAAATAGTTTATTGCTGTCCCTTCAAGCCAGGGGTTTCTGACTCGAACTGCGTCCGTGGGCGATTGGTTAAGGTCGGTGCCTTAAAATCACTAACGTCTCGGCTACTGATCTTTCTCTTTTCGGAATCATCTTATTCCACAAATCTTCAAAAGTTTTATTCTGGTGATTATGTCTAGGAAGTATTTTAAGTCTTTTAACTAATGAAACCACCACTGTTAAGATGACTGTATGTTCGGCAAACTCCCAGTCGACGATTTTTGCACAAGCCATTTTCATTTGGAATTCTAAAAATAATTGCGTCCTGTATCACAAATTACACAAAGAAATTGAGAAATTAATTTCCGGAGTAACATCCATTATCGTAGCTCAAATATGAATATGAAATTAATTTTGAAGACGGACACAAACCTGTTTTAAAGGTCGGTCACACGGAAGTAATTTATAAACTATACAAATAAAAACCCTTCAAGATGATGAAAACACCTGGCTTTCAGTCTTGTTTAAAAACCGCTCATATGAACGACTATGCATTGCTTCATGAGCATAACAATTTAGTTTGTTTCATTATCTATAGATTTAAAATCCTGCTTAAGTGTATATTGGTTTACATACTTCATACATAATTAACAAGTTGCTAGAGTCTGCTAGACGGAATTATTTCTGTAATATGTATTTGAATTCTAGCATTTTACTACGGACGAAAAAATGCCAATCCAGCTTTTGTCGCATGTAACTCGAAGGTATATGACAAAGTCCTAATAAATGATGAAGGTTTTAATTTAATGATTATTCACAGCCGGCATTTTGTACAGAAAGTAAATATTTAACCTCACCAGCAAAGCCGCTTACCAGTGTATTGTTTGGTCAAGAACTGACACACTATGTCGGAGCAAAACTGAAATGTTTCTAATTAAAATACATTTATATATGACGTGTGAAAGAGAAACAAAAGCTTGCGACGATCGATTTAGATACATTTGTCGAACTTTTTTTTCGAACGCTCAATTGAAATACGCAGGCACGTCGCACGAAACTGTCGCCTGTTACCGTTGCGTAAACTATCTTTGACATAAAAGCTTATTCGTAAAACAATGTTCAACATAATCATATATAATAATAAGACGTTATGTTATCAAATATGTATAATTTTTATGTTTATTATTTCAGTATAATATTAAACTTCGAGAGAAATATATAGGACACTGAAAACAATTTTAAGCTAAAGTCTGTAACGAGCAAAGGAATAAAGGATCAAACATGACGCAATTTCGGCATTTGTAACAAAACATTGGGTAAAGTAAAATATAATTAAGCAGTTTTAAGTCCCAGAAGCAAAGTTACAAGTAGCTCTTATTTTACCAAGAAAAATGTCTTACGAGCGGAAATGGTATTCATTTGTACCAAAACATTCCTAACTTTGCTTTTTAAATCGATAAGTACATGCTAGAAATATAGCGCAGTATTATTTTCAATGATATTGAAAAAGGGCTTTCTGGCAACTCTTTGGTGAAGAAATTAATACGGAAGAAAGGCATATGTCAGTAATGTTTTATAGTGAATGAATCATGGTTCTATCATTGTCCTATAAGTAAATTTAATTTTCTATTTCAGTTAATTAAAAGTGATCCTGGGGTCGGTAACGGTCTTTTTACGTATGTAACAAACTGTACGACAAAAGAAAAACACCACGTCATCTGTTCATTACACTAAACTGTTTCAAATATTGAACTGTTTGTACACTATAATTAAAACGATATTTCAAAATATGATTACTTGTATACTCGGCTATTATAAATGTTTTCAATGAACTTTGAAATTTACCTTCATAGCGTATTATATCATTCTAATGACATTCGGAAGCTGTGTAACATAAGTATTATGTATTTACTTTTGGCGATTATTTTGGTGAGTTTTGGGTATTTCTGTACGTTGATAAGTGTAAAGGATCGAATTAATAGAATAACTGATAACTAGAATAACCCAAGGTAATTTTTAAAAATATTTAGCTTGAAGTATTACCAAGTTGTCCTGTACCAAAAATGTTCAAATAATGCTCCTTGGGGACCAAGTAGGCCCCGGCCTTGGGTCACTTTTTCAGCATTTGGCTTGTGACAGTGCTTAGTTGTCTTTAAAGTCACAGGGAACTTTGGATTTACTAATACAGTAATATAAACTTAATGATAATAATTATAATAATAAACCATTTTCTATTTACTCTAAACCATTATTGACATATGCCTTTCTTTAGTATTCAAGTTGTTTCTTCAAGAAAAAAAGTAGCCAGAAAGCCTTTTTTATTGTTTGCAATACCATTGAAACAAATACTGCGCTGTATTTCTTATATGTACTTATCGATTTAAAAAGCGAAGTTTGGAATTTTTTTGGTATAAATAAAGGTCATCTTTTCTGATAAAAAGTGAGCTACATACAATTGTTAAACTGGGACTTTAATAAAACATACAAATAATAGTGCTTACGATTGTACTTGATATAATTAAAGGTCACACCTAACAATTTGGAACATGGCTTACTACTAGATGTTAACCTTGTTCATACATTGGAAACAGATAAGAAGTTTTGTTACACTTAATGCGCTATTTCCTTTTGCAGTCAGGAGCACAATCATTTGTTCTGTTTGATTTGTTTATAGATTGAAAAGACCTTTTCAAATATGTATAGGTTTTTAAAAATAAACTAGCTCTTGGCAGACGCTACCTTAACGCAAATAGTTGAATACAGACTTTTCATATTGAATACAGAATTTCCATATTGAATACAAACTTTCCATATTGAATAACTCCGCCATAACATTGCTATATACCAATATAACTACCTTAGAAACACAACACGGTTATGTTGAAATAGACTCTTATTTTTAGATATACAGTAATTTGCTCAACTATATTAAATATGCAATAATTTATGTTGTGTAGCGCAAAATAAACACAGATATTGATGACAATGGAGCCTGCAAGTTGGATTAAGATTCACCATGACGCTGTTCGTGTGTATCTTCATCACCGTCGGAGTAATCATTCCACTTTGTATTGTTGTATTTATACCGCATGCAGTTACAGTCTTTATTTTCTTTTAAATGTAGAGTAAGGCGAATAACCACAACAGTCATCCACTTGAATGGCAAATTTTGAATTTGTGCATAAAGATGTTTTTCAAACTTCCTTACAACAGACTGATGCTGATTTTGTTGAATTGATTGACACTGGCTATCCTTCATGTGCAACAGCAGGAGATGAATAATGGAAAATCGTTCATCAAATCAGTTTCTTAATTGATTTCAGATATTAGAACTGAACAAAAAAACGAGAACCTCTGCGTGTGTGATGAACAATTTATTCCATCATGGCGGATGGCTCGACAGAGATTTATATTGACAGTCAGTGTGGGCTTCTTGGTCAGTCATTGTTGACCGCCATTGAACTTTGCTCAGTCAAATGTCAATTGCTGTTGTTACAACCAATGATTCCTTGCTGATACAATGTCGACCCCCATTCATTCATTTTTTAGTCTTACCCACCCATTTAAAGGAAACGGTGCAGTCGTTACATCAGCCATAATGTACAATAAACAAAAGTAAATAGATATGCTCATAGTTTAATGCGCTTTCGTAGCTTCTATTTCCTTGTAATTAAATGTGTTTGCTCTCGTCGTCAAAAAGTATTGGATAGTTGATTTTGGCAACGAGCTGACGTTTGTTATTGTTCAAAACAAGTGTGTTGAGAGCGAGATGATTTGCAAATCTCTTTATGATGTATGCATTAAAATATATATTATGTCAAGTTGATTGATCTTTATAACGCACTTCCGTTGTATCGTTGATTCTGATTGGCTACGTAATTCAAATTTGCGACGGTTAAATAACGTTTATATAGTCGCAAAAAATCGAACGACCAGTAATGACCACATTGTAGGGTATTGTTTGTTAGAATGCGGTTAACTGTTTAGTAATTTTGACATTTGCGACAGTATATACGGGTTTTAATTGGCATCGCCGTCGCCGTTAAAAATTGCGATAACACTGTTTATACAATCGCAAATACCAAAATTACAAAACTGTTAACCCTATAATTGATTAATAGATGTTTATCCAGGTTAGCAAGCACACATATTGGCTTCATTAACACGTGTACATATTTTATTTGTTATTTAGATCTAGATAAATTGGTAAAATATATTAGATCATGGTTATTTATAAATGCAATATAAAATTTTATCAATTTTGCAAATTACAACAACACTTAATATAACTTTAGAAGTAATTACAATACAAACTATACAATGTGAACTTTGGTAACCTGTGATAAGGAATGAGCATTCAAAATTAGGTTTGAATTAATGCAACATGGCATGTATGAATAGTATGCGATGACTAAATACGACAACTCATTAAACCCGAAACGTTTATTTTAAATGGTCTCCTTAACAACTTATTGTGTTGTTAGATTGGCCGAACTTCCCTGATCGATTCATTTTGTTGTATGTGGGTCAAATCTATCTTTATGCCCATATACTTTTCTGGAACGGAAAAACAAGTGTGTTAAAAATACATCATTGGTAAGCATGCTTACAAGCGAATGCATGTCTCAATGTGAATTTTCTAAGAACGATATCGCAAACTTACTTACTTCCGACCGAGTTGGTCAAGGGAAATTCATTCACCAATGCAAGGTGAATCTAAAAGCACAGTCATCACCTGAATATGCATAAACATTACAGTTAACATACATTAACAAAAGGTCTTTGGACGCTGCCGTACCAAAATGTTTCTACAATATATATATATATATATATATATATATATATATATAACATTTGTGTAAAAATTATTATATACAAAGGCTTTTAAAGTACGTAGCTCAATTTTAACTCAGTAATGTTAAAAAGTGTTATGTAAAGGTTTGCATGTTATTAGGGTAAGTAATAAGGTGCTATGACAATTTGTATATAATATTTATATTCCTTCTCCGCAACGAGTGTCACCTATGTTTTGTCATTTGTCATGTATTTCTTGCATTTATGTACTGTTCATACCTCATGGGTCATGTTTGACTCACAGGAATTGAAATAAAGATCTCTATATATATATATCAACATACGCTTATAATATTACAGTTTACAATGACTTTATAGCCAACATAAGAAAATAGACATAATTTTAGTTGTTATCCTTCCCATTCCAGTTTACAGATCTTTACATATTTTAAAAGTGGTTAATCTCTTATATTTCCTGATATCGACAGGTATCAAATCAAATTTAAATTTATTGATTACATTTTTAAATAAATGACATATATTTCCCTTCTATAAGCATTTGGATATGTACAATGTGTATACATGTGTCCTATTTGATAAAGAGTGCACATCTTTAACAAAGACAATATTTTCTTTGTAGTATGAAGAATATTTAAAACACATTTTACAATCAACATAGACATATCAACAGGACTAAATTTATTAACATTTTATCTTGGTAACATATTTGCTGAATGTTAAAAATTTTGTCAAATTTCATATTTGTCTTTTAACACTTTATTTAACTTAGGTACCAAGTAGAAGAACATGAATAATATATCTGACACTGCATTACTGCATAACATCAATAGTTTCAAGAACCTTACTTGTCTGCAAAATAATTTATTGAAACACTTCTTGTCAATGATTTATGAAAGGTAAGGCCGAGGTATCACAAATTGTGTAAACTGAATGTGCATTACAAACGATTTATAAAATCCTTAAATTGTTTTACATCATATTTTAAGCTACTTCAAATTTTACATATAAGTAGAAATAACTTCTGATTAGTTGAACAGGACTTTATAAACACTTCTAAGTTTATAAGAAATAATGCACTCTGATCGGCTACAAGAAGCACACTGTCACAAAATGATGATAAAGTAAAACTTAAGTAAAAAAATCCCCACAAATTTTGGAAACCTTTCTTACAATTTTACGACCAGTTTTGTATGGTTAGGGGATATGACCTTATATTACAGCTCATACAAAAGCATATTTTTAATTTGAAGACAAATACTAACATCACAAATCTGTTAAGAGATTTCGTAGTTCCCCAGACAGGGAAAGAGTATAAAATCCAACACAAATCAATCTAGGGGCCTACCTCTAAATGATAGCATTTTTTTTCAAAACTGGGTGATAGGTAGATCTTTCATCACATTTCTTTTTGTAATAATGAGCTATGTTTTTATATTTATTTGTTACGATATTAAAAAGGCATTTCAAATTACTTTCTAAATATGGTAAAAAATAATGAATTATATAGCGAAAAAAGCCTCAAACTTTAGTCAGGCGCTGCATTAGGAATCTTTATTGACTAAGTTATAATACGACCAAGTACAGTAATATCACTTTACTTAAACGTACTTACTAATTTAAGATGAAATACCAAGTCAACCTTTGCAACATTAGCGTGATTATTTCAAGTTTGGAACACGCCACAATATACCAAACAAAGCAATGCGTATTTTTATAATAATCAAAATAATTATCATCATAATCATAACAGTAATAATAATACCAACATATTTATTAAACTATATCACGATTCAGCAATTTGTTTAAGTAGTGTCTTCAGTTAGTTTTTCGTACTTGAAGTTTCAAACACAGTGTAAGTGACAAAGGTGCGAAGTGTTCTCAGATACTGTTATGTTTCTTATCTTTATGAACACCTTCATCATATGAAATGTGCATATAAACATCCAACTGAATGATGCTATTAGTGAGAAATGAGTGACTATTCCAATTACGCTACATAACCATGCACTATCAACAAACGTTATTGTGTTAACCAAAGTCAATGCATGGGTAACAAGCAAAATCACGGACATGCTTACCATAAGAACAATTCTCTAGTGCAGCCATATTCTTATTCTTGTGCTTGCATTCAAATAGTTTCATTTATTGTGTAAACCATCCGACATCAACAATAACCGGATACCATACCATAAAGTATAATTCATAATATTTTTCAAATGAGTGTGTATTTGTTATTTATTTCAAGGCTATCATTAGAATAAACGCATGCATTTTACGGTGCAGTCGTATTAAGCTCGCTTTTGATCGGAAGTTGGTAACCTTTCAGCCGCTAATGAAATGAAAAGTAGAATGCATATTAAAATGTAACATTTTTTGTATTGCGAAATCTACTCTGTAATATCGAATGAAAAAGACCAATAAAATACTCTTGCGTTTTCAGTCTTTCTTGAATGGTTTTATAATTTCAATAAGTAAATATGTCATATCTAAAAAAATTGTTATGTTGTTACCGCCTAACTAATGATTATAATAAGCGTAGAGTAATTACACTTTCTCGACCAGTAAATAACGGTCCATATTTCGAGTATTATGCGACAATATTAAACTGGCACTCATGAATATTTTGTATCTTGTCGGTAATCTTCGGATAAAATATAACAAGCGATTGATATAAAATATCAATTTCGTACTGTTCCAGATATCGCATTCCGCATTGGTGTAGTGGCTCAGGCATTTGACTACCAATTCAGTGTATGCAGGTTCGAGTCTTGATTGAGTTTTTGTTTACATTTTTTTAATCGTTTCGTTACATTAAATGTATTCACGATTATCTTTGTTCATCGCGGGGTTTCAAGATCTTTTAATGTCTATTTTAGCATTAATTCTTCGTCGTCCTGCAAACATTTGTTTATATAACTGAAAATGTAGACATGCAAATCATTAAATCAGCTAAACGCTCTATAAATAAGATTGCCTCGGCTAATATATCGAAGAATTTCGAAGATAACCCAGGGACAGATGGATAAACATTCAACGGACGGTGTAATTCTATGTAAATCCTGAAATGCCATGAGTTTCAATTATAATTATTGATACAAAGCGCCTGCTAGTCGTAATCGTAAATAGTTGTTAGCAGTAAAACGTAGATGATACATAACAAATAAAACCACAGAAAACAAAGCAAAGTCATTAAAACAACAATATAAAACCACAGAAAACAAAGCAAAGTCATTAAAACAACAATATAAAACCACAGAAAACAAAGCAAAGTCATTAAAACAACAATAAAAAAATAAAAAACAGTTATCATAGGATATGTAAAAGCGAAAACGGTGCATAGGACAGTGTCACAAATTAAATAAGAATAGCCATACTCCTATAAAAATTAAATTTGTCTGTAAAGGATTCGAACTATCGGAACCTTGCATACAAGTTAGGCATCTAACCACTTCACCACCGTCTCTGCGGTGTGAACTTCAGTCGGTGAAATGTATTTGGCGATATCATAGTTAACTGAAATAACGAAAACACACCCGAACGTACCCGAAGATATTGGTGAAGATTAATGAGTGCCAGGTAAATATTGTCGCACAACATATTTGATAAGATAAACAAGGATACAGTTTGTTTTCCTGAGGCACATGTCACGATACGGACTTAATCATAATAGGGGGAAAATGTGTAAGCGGCCGGTAGCCCAGTCAGGAGAGCATTCGCTCTGACAACCTTTTAAGTGAATGGCCGTAGGTGCGCGCCCCGGTAAGGATGCACACTTTTTCTCACCCTGTGACATTCGGCGCCTTCTGACTGCGTGAAGATTACATTTGACAGGATTATTCACCAGAAAGCCTAAAAATTGCGCCGACAATCTGTTTTAAAGATTGTTCTTGTTTAGTTTCATTTTTGTAAAATTGTTATATCAGAAGCCTGTAACTGAAGCAAATCCAATATAAGATTCAAACCTAGAACCTCCTCGTTTGCTAAGCCGACCCTATCCCATGAGTTTGATACACACGGCAGTAGAATTGCTTAACTATGCATTGACTTAGTATAGTCCTTTATTCGCTGAATTAATGTTCAAATTCGCAAGTTTGAAAATTATTTGTTCCCAAGATGCTTTCGATTCAACCAACAAGATTTTACGTTGACCGTAAAAACGTGATTAATCCTATTGCAAATGTAGGATTCGAAATGGAGAACAATAAAACTGATAAGTGAATAAAGTTAACGTTTCTAATAGTTACAGTTCTCACCTGTAACATGCACTTGCTATACTTATGACCATAAATATGCATATGCTGAGATTGTTATGTTAACACAGTCGCCATTAAAATGTAATAGTTTCGACCTTGAAAAACTGTAAATACTGGCGCAAATATCAAAATTACAAAACAATTAACCACATGTTATTCTACGTTACATCACGTCACAATGCATCACGTTACATCACGTAACGTTGTGTTACATCAGGTTAGATTATGTTATTTTAGAGGTGTTCACTCATAATTCTTCAGATGGTATTTTCGCACCATTGTCTTATTGCTCTTTACTAAACCCGTCGAAATGTCTAGGAAAGCATGATGCCGATGATGATGTACTACCAGTGAGCTAAATCTTCATTAATAATGCAGCTGAAATGTGTTGGCATTTCAAAACTATGCTGAAAATATTATTAAATGTTTACAAAAACTCGAGCGTAATATTGCAATTCCCTTGTTGACAAGTAGCGGTATGAACGTGCTGCTATAAATGTAATGGTATTCATAATTTTCAAAAAAAATATTTGCATTTTCGACATAATTTCGTTCTTATCAACCTAAGTGATCTCGATGAAACTGAATATTAAGGGCCCCAGGGATCCTTAGATTCGTATTTTCGAACTTTAAGATAATTAAGTAATAGAGGACCTGCCATTTGAAATTTTTTTTTATATTTTCCTCAAAAGTGTTCTGGTATTTGGTGAAACTATAGTTATCAATAACATATGATGTGTTCTATAATATTTTAATACCATTAAAAAGGCGGACATTTATAAATGTTATCAAGCGAACGTTTAGCCAATCGATTGAGGCACAGTGTACATGCGCACGCCACTTTGGTAAGCAACGACATAACGTACGCCACTTTGATAAGCAACGAAAACACGTACGCCACTTTGATTAGCAACGAAATAACGTAGGCCACTTTGATAAGTAACGAAATAACGTACGCCACGCGTTTGCGAATATTACCATTTAGTAAGCAACTTGAGTAAATAAACATTTAAAACACTGACTCACTATTACTCTGTCATGGATTATAGTCTCGCTACCGACCTGTCTGTTAGCAGTTTCTTACAGAGAATGGTAATTCTCAGAAACGTTGGTTATACCCTGGTCACATTAACGCTACGAGCCCCGTACGAGTAGGTTTTCAGTCGAAATTTTGCAAAATCGCACGGA
>JAUMHA010399737.1:0-11325 GCA_032359765.1 Saxidomus gigantea | reverse complement strand
TGTGTAGGTTAGAAGTGTTTATAACAAAGGCTTGAATCGGCTTCTCAGAAGCAATTCGCTACAATCAGTTACATTTTAAAGAATTTTCAAAACTCAAAAGCTCTTGAAATACTCCTGATTTTCATATTATTCATATTACATTATTTTCTATTAAAATTGATAATTGTTTCATATGCCATTTTATTTTTCCATGTCGTTATTGTGCTGTTAAAACATATAAAAAAACAAAGTCAGTTAAAAGTTTTTCCAATTATTCATTTTACATTCAAAATAAAAATCGAGGTTAATGGCGAGAGTGTTTCTTTTATTGGGTTTCTATTGACACATAGCGTTTAGAAATATATTTCGATAAAGAAAGTTATAACTATAAACGTAAAGCTACGGACTAAATACTGTTGCACATGTGAGTATACATTATCAGTAGAAAATCATTTAACGAAATACTCTCCTGTGACACTGGAGGTTACACTGTTCAGTTCATCCGTTCAATGTCCGTGTATCCATTAATATTTATTTACTTGTTCTTTTCAAAATCATATGATTGTCTAGCTTACCTTCCTGACATATGCTAGGTTTAAATCCCTCTGCACATCCTGCGAGGCACATCCCAGTCACTTTTTCGCAAACAGTACCTGTTTTACAGCGGCCACATACACCAGTGCAGTTGTCTCCATGTGTGCCATCATCGCAATCTGATACCGACGGGAAGAAAATGTGAATCATTTTTTAAAATGTTAAACTTCCGCGTACGTGCGTTTCCATGCCATATTATCTAAGTGATGCTGAAGGTACTATGTTAGGTGAATGTTTAATTTATGCGAATGGGAATGAAGCCCTTTTTTATTACTATTTTTTATTCAAATGAATTACTGTATCGCATTCAATGGGGAAACTGACGGAAGCAACGTGCACGAAGCTACACGAGGACCTTTATGCAATGTTTTGCGACTATTGCGCATGGCTTTTTTCAACGGATAGAAACATGTGTTTGAAAGTAAATATAGATAATCAAATGTTAAATGGAGAAAAGCACAATGATCAACGGATGTTACTATTTTGACTGCTTTTCTCTATCTTTATAGTAAAGTTAGCTCCTATATGTATACTTGTAATGTACTCATATTTCAGTTCTTTTTACGTACGAAATTTGCATTTTTTCATGTAATGTTACTTAATTACATCGTTATTATTTGCGTAACGTTTCAACACACAGAAAATGTGTATGTATGAACGAGATCACTTGCGAATGCATTTATAATATGTTAGTCATAAATCATATAGATTGTGTACACGTTCTTCCACTTCACCTTCACTACAAAGCTGTGTATGTTTAAACCCTCGACTACAACCCTGACTACAGTGTCCTTTAACACCATCACATGTTTCATTCCTAGCGCATGCTCCGCATGACTGTGAACAATCTTCGCCATATCTCCCGTTATCGCAATCTGTGAATAAGGATGCGGAGGTGTTACAATCGCAATTAGATGTTAAGTGAATTCACATCATGCATTTGTGATTGTCCTTAACCAATCACGACTTAAGTGTAGGTAAATATGTCATTACTTCCTTATTTAAAGGTCCATTACTAAGACCAAATCAAATTTTCTTTTAAATCTTGAATCATTGTAACAGGGAAATACAGTTTGAAATTGGCTTCTAAAACTTTACAATAGCTGTAGAGTATTTGCCTGGTTGTTATACTGCCGCAGAAACACAAGTGAATGATTTTGTATTTCCTTAAATTGACCAGGATGGTCCTTTTATCCTACTTTCGCTCTTTGGATATTGTAAACAGTCAGAAATATATGTTGCACGTCATTGGAAGTAAAGTCCCCCGAACTATTATTCAAAATAGGCATAACCTATTTACAGCCTCTTCCTGGGAGACATCTGGAAAATTTCAAAGATATTTGAAAACTGGAAAACCTACTTTCGTTTGAAAAGGCAAAATATAATTTTCTAATTCTATTGTTTAACTCAAATTTGCAACACAATATGGTCACATTTGATGCAGTATGTCATATTTTTCCTTCTAAGAAGACGCCCGAAAATTCGATTTGGTCTTAGTAATGGACCTTTAAGAACATAATTTGGTGTATAAACACTATAGTTTGATACCATTTACAATAACAACGTCAACAATTTGTATGTCATAGTTACTTTAGAGATTCATAAGAAATTACAAATTTTCGAAAGTTATATTGAAAATTAGAGAAACTTCAGGAAAATGCGGTTAGACAAACTTCGACCATGCCTAATGACTAACTAGAAGTTTTTTTAAAACTGTTATCAATTTTTTATTTTGCCTAGTTTTGTTTTCGGACCACTTTAATTGTCTGGTGATAGTACTATTACTAGTGACAGAAACTGGATGGAACAGGATGCATTATTATCTTAAAATGTACATGTAATTTCGTGACTTTAACAGGGTGCGATTTGTGAATTCTGCACATACAGACAACATGTATTTGTGTACGGTTTAACGATTGCGTGATTTCAGTTTCACCTTTATCGCACAGGTCTCCAACCTTCCCTGCTTTGCAGCCTTCGCAGTTTCCATCTATTTTTCGGCATTTTAAAGGATCTTTACAATTAGCACTGCAATTGTTCATACACGCTGGACCGTATTTTCCGTCCGGACACTCTGAAATAACAAACAAACGTATTCAAATAGGACCGCTCTGTTCTTGGTTACATTACTGCAAAATCATCAGGATATTCACGCAGTTGTGAAGAACACAGTAACAATGTAATATGTATCTGCCGATGTGTTGACTAACACAACTTTATAAGCACAATCTTAGGATGAAAACTGACATATTGTTTTTTAATACATCGCCTTCTACTTTCAAACATACTTTAGTATCTTTATACAAGTTTCAGCATAAAAAAGACAACTAGGTATTTCAAAGGGCTATGATGGCCATATATTGCTAACCCGAGTGACAGTCACTGCTCATCAAGAAAAATATTCTGAAACATTTCATGATGATCGAATTCAAAATGTGGCCCATAGAGTGTTAACAAAGTTTTCCTTTAATTTGCCACGGTGACTCAGTTTCTGACCCCATATGACTCATATTCAAACTCGACCTAGATTTGTTTAAGACAATCATTTTGACAAAGTTTCACGATTTCCAATAAAAAGGCAGCATCAGTTAAATACAATCACAAGGTTTTTCCAGCATTAGATCTGAAGACATAGTTTTTGACCCGAGATGACCCATTTTCAAAGTCGACCTACAATTTATTAAAACACTGACTCTGACAAAGTGTCACGAAGATCCAATACAACCCGCAGCCACTATTGCATACACAAGGTTTTGCTATGATTTGATTTGTTCAGCTAGTTTTGATCCAACATAACCTAAATTCAAGCTTGACCTACATTGTTGTAAACCGCTCATTCTAACAAACTTCCATGAAGATACAATGAAAATGTTGTCTCTCTTGCAAACTCAAGGTTTAATGTAATTTTTGTCCTGGTGGCCTAGGTTTTTTACCCGTAATGAGACCAATATTCATTGAATATTTTACTCGTCATAGATTGTATGAAGACACTCATTCCCAAAAGGTTAAGTGTGGACAGACGACAGACCGGCAGAAATACTACAGACATCAAGCGATCACAATAGCTCACCTTGAACACTTCGTGCTCAGGTGTGCTAAAAAGATAACTTATGAGCTAAAACCCATATACGGTTTTTCTCTTCTACTTCATTACAATAACATTCTTAACATAACATTTACCTTCAACGCACAGTTCTGTAGTTTTATACCCTGGCATACAGCCGCCAGAACACTTGCCATTGATCCGGTCACACGTTCCGGTTAAACACTTTCCACATTCTATCTCGCAATTTTCTCCCCATTCGCCAGCTTCACATTCTGCCATTAAAAATGATATTTGAAATATATGGCAATTAGTTATGCCTTTATCGGAAATATAAGGCGATACTGTCGAAAACGGGTTCTACTCTCGACTGATAAATTTAACAAGATCAATTTTATTTTTTCGTTTATTGTACAAACTTTAGCAAATGTCCAGTAAGCAGAGATAGAGAGTAATATTAAACACAACGTAAACTTTCTAGGAGTTCGAGCACAAAGGTAATCACTAAATTTCTCATTAATCAGTTCAAACCAATTTAACAGTTACATTTTGTAAACATTCTTACCTTGGTTGCATTGATTTCCTTTCCAACCTGATTTGCAATTGCATGTTCCATTAACCTTATTGCATATATCCTGACAGTTAGAATTACATTTACTGGCACAGTTAAAACCAAATGTATAATCCTTACATTCTACAAAATTGAACGTGTATATGGTTAATAAACATAAACAGTTTTTTAATCAAAACTTTTAAAAAGAGAATAATTAAAGCCTGACTGTCTCCACAGTAATTTCAACCGTTACAAACTTAAAATAATTCGCTACTAATTAAACTTGCGACCTTATTATTTACTCGTTGATGCCTAAAGAGATCAGTGTCAAGATGTTTCAAGTCAAATAAAAATGTATAAAACATTTATCAATAACATTTTGTTACTCATAAAATCCTGATAGAAATAAGTCCGTTAATCTGCTATTTTCTTCCTTTAATTAGAATATGCATAAGCATATATTCCTTGAAACACTTTACACAAGAATCTTTTTTAAAATGTACCTTCAAAGCACTGATTGGTTCTTTTATATCCGGCTGCGCACCCGTTGTTGCAATAACCAGTCCATCTATTACATGGTCCGGATAAGCAATTTCCACACTCACTTTCACAATTTCTATACCAAAACCCTTTCTCGCATTCTGAAATATGTTGAAAGGTGTGAGATAACAGAGAATGACAAAAATAATCGTTTAATACTGGTTCTAAACATATCTAACGCGTTTAAAATTTAAGTTTACCTATTAATGCAAAATCAACGTTCAAATCGCAGCTGTCTGTCTATAACTTTTTAGTTTAAAGTTTTATAACATCTGTGTACCGAATGTTGGCCAGGAGGATCGTACTTTGACTTGTTATTCGAATGATATATTAATGCTGTAACGAGTACTTATACGTTTAAAATTAACAGTGATTTGAATGTTTTGTTTTGACCTAAGGGCCCAATAACGCCTCAGACGTATGCTCCTATATGTCTCGCAACTTGTCTGAACCCCTTTCAGGGGAAAGGGAGAACTTCAAGACGCTTAACCGCCTGTTATTCCCGAGTGTTGGTCCGTACTTGTTTTTCCTTGAATTTCGTTTCGGTAAGGAGCACTATATAGCATCTCGCTTATATAAAAGAAAAACAAAATGACTGTGTGGACCTCTAGTCTCTGTATATATTTTTTGTGTATATTGTATAGTACAGGTGTTTAATACTTGTAATGTACATTTAGATTTTATTTGCTTGTTTGTGTGTGTGTATTTATGTATTGTTCTTTACTTGTTCGTCATTCTGCTCTCCCATTTGTAGAGGTTATAAAGATATTATGATTTATTTATACAATATAATAAACATTATGAACCGACTATAAACTAGTTTATCGATTTTACAAAATGTTTATATTATTTATTCTAACGCAGTTATTGACGTAACGTCATTTCTGATTGGTTGCGTTGCCTAAATTTGCGACTATAAATATAGGAATAACTGTTTTGTAGTTTTGATATTTGCGACTGTATATACGTTTTTAATGATCGCAAATATTTTTAACGGCCACGGCGTTAGCCGGAGCTGTTTAAACTGTTTGCGACCATTAAAACCGTTTCTAACGCAGTACCGATGTAACGTCGTTTCTGATTGGTGATGTCGTTTAAATTTGTGACTATTGAATGTATATAAAGTCGCAAAATTCGAACGGCGTTTTAATGATCGCATTTAGACACATTGTGCGTTAAAAAAGGGATAACTATATATTTAGTGATTTTGATATTTGCGACCGTGTATACGGTTTTAATGGTCGCAAACAGTTTTAACAGCTCCGACTAATGGCGTCGCCGTTAAAGATATTTGCGACCATTAAAAATCGTTTATACAGTCGCAAATATCAAATTTACAAAACAGTTAATGTAATCCTATATTATAAGTACTGATGTGATACGAACAAATTCCACGCTAAAGTCCCTTTTTCAAATTAATAAGAGAAAAGTTTTCTTTTTTAAGAATCCGCGACAACAATAGCGCATAGTTATAAACATGTATTTTGTGAACAAGCAAGAAAATGAACAATAAAGATGTTCTTTAAAAGCACATCACTTTGCTTGAAACATTCCATTTTCATCGTGTTGATGACAAATTGTGCATTTTAAACCAGAATGTACACGGTACAATTAGTTCCTTGCAAATCTCACCATTTTTGTCAGTTACCTTTGTCACATCTATATCCTTCCCATCCTGACACGCACCTTTGTAAACATGTTCCATTCTCGCGATGGCAGTTCTGATATCCATATAAGCAGTTTTCACTACATGTCTGACTGCAGTTGATTCCGTACCAACCCTGAGAACATTCTGTAATGTAATGTGTCAATGTACAAAAATTGACATACCAATTATCTCTGTTATAATAACGATGGGCTTATATCAAAATGGGTAGGCGGAGCGCCAGATATGAATGTATTTTAAGAAACTAGATTGTGAATATATACGTTTGATGTCGTTTTAATGACAGAGATTCTCAACTTCACCAAAACGTCACTCTGGCTAGTCAATAATATCCACCATTTTCTAATTAGGGAAAAGGTAAAACGCCGGCCTTTATGGTAAGTTCCAATTAACTTTAACGACGTTTTAAGCTGGAACTAACGTGTGTATCCTATAAACTTACTAGATATGTACTCAAAATTATTATCAGTTACTAGAAATATAGTGACAATTGTAATTTTACTTTTTAAAACTTCCACCTTTGAGAATTCAAGGTGCATAAATGTCAACGATGAAGCCGAGTTAACTTACTTTCTAAATCAGTATTCAAATGTTGTTCGGTGGAAAATATAAAGGGCACATTACCTTGCTCACATCGGTCACCGGTATATCCAGCTTTGCATCCTTGTGGACAATACCCGTCGCTTTTTTGACATGGACTTTCGCCTATACAGTTTCCAGTGCACTGAAACTTGCAATTCTCACCATATGTGCCATCTGGACATTCTATATATACATCATAATAAAGTACTTAAAACTTTGAGAAAAGGATATTTTTTGTCATTTTTAAACATCGCACCTGCACATTTGAGTTTGTCATATGAAAATGAAACACTGAAATAGAAGGCTTTAGCTTAATATTTAATCTCGTTATGGTAACGATACGTTATCCATAAACAACGTTTATTCTAATCCACTTCTTAACACCTAGTAATACCAGGATATATGGAAGATGGTACTGCGTACGCAGACGATGATATAACTAGTAGTATTGAAATTCCTTTCCTACCAATTTAAATGAATGCAGCAAAATCATATAAAAGCAAAACTAATTCATAACAAAGCATTTCGTTAAAATAGGTAAACGTGAATGCGCTCTAAATAGTTTTCATCGCCAAAGAGCAAATTTATCCAAAAGCGGAGCTGCACTCAGTACAAAATTCATAAACATACCTGTATCACAAAGCATTGTAGCTTTGTATCCGTCTGCACATCCAAATTGACAATATCCGGTTTCAACATCACAGGACTCGGCATTTTTACACTTGCCACATTGCTTAGAACAATCTGTACCCCACTGAAACCCTCCACACTCTGTAAAATTTTAATTATGTTTTGTTTTTCTCATTATAAACATACCAATAGTTCTATACCATGTCTACGTAAATACCTATATTCTTTCAATCATGAAATAATTGTCATTATTAACACACCAATGACAATGCTTGTCATTAGCTATGATTAGGATATCTTTTCAAAATACTATTTAACCCTAGTTTAAAATTTAACTTAATATAATTTATAATATATAATATAATTTAACTTTAATAAGCTGCCATACTATCGATCATTTCTCGATATAACATTTTCCTCATAATGATACTTTTTCTGTAGATTTTCAATGAAAAAAAGGGTCACCATCGTTCACCATTTCCAATATCACGAATGCATATATAGAATAGATTTAAACGTAATTTCAACATTGCAAATAACAACAGAACTTGAATCGTGTTTCATATAGCAGATCTAATATTTCGGGGGCTGTCTCAGGAAAATCAAAAGAAACGAGAGCTATCAATTGATATATTGGCGAGTTGACACGAACGCACTTTTTCATTGGTCTTTACTTACAGTTACAGTGACCTTTACCCAAGTGACCCCAAATACAATCACAAGCTTCGTCTCCACGCAAGCTACCTACACACTGGGTTTCATTGCAATTGGTCACTCGTAACTTAGGTTATTGAGCGGAAACAAATGTTTGACACCCGCCCGACATACGGCATCGGTATTCTAATAATCAGGTTTTTTTCTAAAATTTTATCATAATGAATGTACCTGTACAAGAAACATCACAAAGAATTATCATACACTTATCATGATAAGTGGATCGAATTGAAAGCTAATAGCTTATTGGAATTTTTTTATCCGTTGACAAAGATACAAGTCAACTCTACCATTTAGAATTTCAACTTTGGTTGTTTTAATACATTGAGTAAATTACTAAATACAGTATGTATATTAACATGAACAGTCTGTTCTCTTTTCAGGTACACAATGACGTTAACCGTAGTTGGTTGTCAATATCATTGTAGCTCAATATAGTTACAAATGTACCCTGTTCGAGGGTAAAGATCATTGTCCAAACTGTCTGGTTAAGACCAAAACTTTATATCCAACTTTAGACCGTAGTATTTGACACTTCATTGTGCCCGACAATATCTCGCACTTCTTTGAATTTTATCTTCACGTATAAGCCCGTATTAGAAAAATTATACGAGTCTTACATTCATTTTTATGCAGTGACATTAAGTGGTTAATTAGGCCGTTTAACTATCAATAACGCAATATTGCGCAGAACTTCTAAAATGAGGCTAAGTTCATTGTCATTATCATGTTAGATCATTTAAGTGCCTCATATAAATACAGATGTCAAAATCAAAAGTGTACGCATTTATTAGTAAAATTGATTTTTATCTTGCCCTGATCATCTACAACACAAACGATTAGTTTCTGAAGAAGAAACAATCAGTTTGTTATTACATGTGTATTGTTACATACTGGTAATACATTGACCGTCTTTGCCAGTCCATCTTCCTTCGCAGCCAGAAGTGCAATTTCCTGATATCCTGTCCTCAATTGCCTTGCAGTGACATTCTCTAGAACAATCATAGCCGCCGATTCCATGTATACAGTCTGTAATGAAACAAAACAACAGTGAATTTCACTTGGTCGAATTAAGAGCAACCCCTTCCACTTGGTCTGGTCAATACTATCGCTGTTTTTCGTGTACGTTTTTATAATTGTATATTGATTCAATTTGTAGAAAATTAAAACTATTTATCCTCAGAAACGATTCATAATCAAAACATTAATTAGGATAGACCAGTAAGATAATAGAACACGAACAGAGAATTAGAGTTTTTTCTCAACAATAGATAAAAGAACCCCAATTGCGAAGGCATAATCTCGTCTATCAATTTTACATTGGCGCGCTTCACAATACTTTCCATTAAGGTCAAAGGAGATATCGAAACAAAGTGGTTGTTTTCAAACATATTATCTGGCTGGTTGTTTCTTAATCTTCTAAATTCCACCTTTTCTGCTCTGAAACATGTAGATTCAATTTTACTTATCGCGATTTTCCATATCAGTGGAGTGACAATTAGCTGACTTATTTAAGATGTAGGTGGATACAAAAGTAACAAGCAATGTTTATACCAAAGTATTCGTCAAAGAATGTAGTATATGGAGCTTCCAGATTAAACTGCCAACCTGAGGTGCCGACCTGGCAATCCAGGCTGACGTTCAACATGGTCACCTTAGATGACATATTCAAAGAAAATGTTATGTCCATATGTGGCTGTTTTATTGATTAATAATAATGCAGAGTGATTGCATGAATAATAAGGTGATTTATGGCGGTCATTTTGTACACCATCGTGGATGGCCAGGTCCGCTTCACGTCAGTTCTATGTACTACAGGCTTTGACGAACATGTTAGTAAATACTAAATAACATTGCTTGTACTTTTGTGGCCAGCCCCTTCCTCAAACCCACAGATTGTCACTCTAAATATTAAATAAGCTTCATTTGTATTTCTTTTAAATAATTTATATGAACGTGTTCTTACCACCATAAACTTCCACTTCGCAGATTATTGTTCGGAATGGACTTTGACGTGTGATGTTGACATATTGTCCTATGACGTCAAGTGTTATTTCTCCCGTCGGGACACTGTTTCCGATGTCATCATGAACTTTTACAGCTGATTCTCTGGTGTAGTTGGACACATAAAGCTGGTAATCTCTGATGTGATCTACAGCCAAGTAAATAGTATTAAACGATCATAATAATTATAGTATCTAGTAACGCTTGCATAATTATGCATTTTTGTCACACGCATTTTTCATAAAAAGTTTCAGTTAGTGGTAAAGCCTTAATTGTCGTATTTCATAGAAAATAAATGTCTCTAGTGAAAACCTAATGATGAAGATAATACCTAATTTAATTATTGTATTAAGCTATTTATTATATCCAAAAACTTTATTGACTAATGCAATGTACATGTAGTACGCATCGATTGGCTATTCCTCAGCGATCTGTATTTAGAAGGCTATATGACATTGCTTAGTTTCGACCTATAGGTGTTGTTTATTTTTTGGTGGTGGGGGCGGACTGGGGGAGTGGGGGTTGGGTCTCATCCACGAAGAAAAGGCTAATTTATTTGCTCTCATGGACGGACCTTTATAAAATTCACTTCAAAAACTTTTAGGTTTTGTCCCCGGTTAGCTCAATCGGTAGAGCACGATCTGGACAAAAATCTGTGTTTCAAACTCGGACATTCTCGGGCTGATTTTGTATTACAAGTTAAACTGAATATGCTAAAATTTGACTCGTACGTGATGCTGACGTTTTCTATCATAAAGGTATGTGGCCGATGACGGGACATACATGTTACTTGTACCTAAATATTCTACTGCTAATTCAAAATTATATAGAATATATAATTATAACTCATAATTAGCCATAATCAGCCATGGCCAAAATTTCGCCAATACTTAATAAATTAATCATCATACCGATTTCATGCCTTTTGTTTTTTTTTTGGTTTAAACAGTATTTATTTACGAAAGCCGAGAAGGGTCAAATAAAAAACAAAAAAAGAGTAAATAAACGCGTACGTACGAG
>JAUMHA010399715.1:0-11325 GCA_032359765.1 Saxidomus gigantea | reverse complement strand
TAATAACTCTACCATCCAGACCAATTTTTAATCTAAGTCAAAAGCCAGTTGAGAGCAATTTCTGGCAAAAGTTCCATGTTCTATCGGACCCAGGTGTACAGAAAATGTATAACCAGAGCTCACATTATGTAGTAAGCTCTTGTCGAGAGAAGAACAATAACATGTCACAATGTTTTTGTCAAATGTTTGCACAGAAAAAGTAATTTAGCAGTCATTTTCAGAGTAAACACCTGTTCAAATAAAAATGGATACAAAATATCCAAGCGGAACAATAAATGTCTAGCAAATAAGTGAATTAAGCGTCGGAATCTGATTTCTTTCTATATCTACAAAGGCTAGGTTAAACCGCTATATTTCTTTACCATGGAATAAATAGTGTATGCTTGTGAAGAAAGAGCATTCAAGTACAAACCGGTTGAATCGATGAAAATGTTCTGTCGTAGGGTTTAACTTGTAATTTAGCTCTTTTAAATCGTATGGAAAAATATATCCCACTCATAAATATGATATATTTATTTCAATGGTAAAACCACTTGCCTCGTGAATTTTTAAAGAACCAATTTATTGTTGAGTAATACTTGTATTTGAAATGGTGCCAATTAGCAATTTCCTTCCTGATACTCAAGAGTCAGACAGCTCATATTAATCCTCTGTAGACATGAGGTTGAGCGTGTCGCGATTATTTGGATGAATAAGTGCCACAGGATTAGTCTGTAAATTTACATTTGGCAGGCAATTGCAAATCCTTGGAGTTGTATGCGAAAATGATGATTGGCTAGTTGGATGACATCTTGACACCGTGTAAAATATAAGTTACAATGTAACCCTAAAGAGATACATAGAATATGTAAATTTGTATTACCTTACATTCTGTTGCCAAAATTTCTCTCGGGAAAAGTCGGAATATTTTATATTAATTGTAGGGATTCGCAAGGGACTACATTCTATGAAAGCATTCCGTTTTTTGTAAATTGTTGCATTTTAATTTCGTTTATTTCCAGTATGAAAACTATTATCATGCTTAATGTTTAAATAAAGCTATCAGTGAAGAGCAACCCTTAAAAGTGAATTATTTTTTCAGTATTTGATTTAAAAGCACTAGATATACTGACTAGTAACCTACATATTAATCATAGAGCGAATATGTCAAATGCCTAGAATTTAATAATGAGCGTCAATATTTAGATATGCTAAAGGACAAAAAGAGTTAAATGCTCTTTTGGTCCTTCCAATTAAGAATATGGAAATGAATTTCTAAAAATCTAAAACATGTAGCACAGAGAATAGTTTTAGTCTGTAAGTTTCCACAAAGTACATTCAGAATTGACTATATATCGTTAACGCGAAAGAATCTTTGTAAATGTGTTGAACACAAATTAATACTTTTGCAATTCCTTTATTTGTAATGGATCTCTACATAAAGGATTTATTCACTTAATGATTTTATGAAACATAACTGAGAGTTACTTGTGTAATTATTTACGCATCAGTTGGAGCATGGCAATGACTCAGTTTTGACAAATGATTAAGTTTATGCCGTGAATTTTCAGAACTTAGGTCTTTGATGTATTGTACTAATTTGTCTAAGCTCGGTCTGAAAGCAATTCTATGAATTTTTATCGATAGCTCCTTATGATCAAACAGATGACTTATTTTGTGTAAAATAGTCAGCAAAATAGACTGAGTGATGTGTATGCAGCCATTGTTTTAGTTCCGGACTGCAAAGCAATTGTGGTAACCACTTGATCACTGAGGCTTATTTACGCAATGAAATAATGTTTTTTATTTATATACACTCCCTTACATCATTTAGACTGTAATCTAGCGTCAAACACCCACCTATAGGTGGAGTCCACAAACATCTAGGAGTTTATGTTCAAATCACAATATATTGTACATTTTTTGTAATTTAGCATGCGCAAAATGTACCCATATGCAACATTAATTTGTTACACAAATGTATTCAATGTTGAGAGTGTATTCTATAGTGTCGTATTGACACCTTTGTGATTTATCGTATTAATTCAACTTAATTGGTAGCAGATAACAAAGTTGACATTTTACAGACAATCAATTGTACACTTTTTCATTCCTATTAAATGTGGTAATCACTAGATTATGTGATTACTTTTATATCGTATACAACTACACTTACAAGATACCAGTGCCATTTTTGTCAAAGGATGGAAGAACTATAATGTTTTAAGTATCTAAACAGCTCATCATTTTAATGAGTATTATTTTTTGCATAGGTGTGACAACAAACTCATGTTTGAAAAACAGTTGCGGCACCAGACACCTCCGAATCTATATTTATTGTAGAAACATCAGCGGCTTTAGTGAAATATCTCTGTTCATATTCAAAATAATTATTATTACCTTTACAAGGTCATTGATACTTGATTTACTACATACAACATACATTCTATTCGCATTCTACACTGTGCTCGCACCGATGAAGGGATGGTTGAGGTCACATACTGTGACAAGATACTTTTTAGAGAAAGTGTCCGAGATTATTCTGCCATAACTTTTCTGTTTAAACAAGAATTCGATACGTGTAAGATGCTACACCATAAACATTGTTCTAACATATTGCTTTTGATCACCATAAGCATCTTGTGCTGATTCCTGACCTCTAATACTGACCTCAAATGAATGTACACTCTTGTTTTGTACTTAAAACTATTAATTCTTAAGAAGCTTTTCATTTAAAGTCAAACTCTTTAATTCTTGAATCATCGTCAAGTAACAAGAAGGCCATGATGACACTATATTGCTCACCTTAGAAACATTGCTTCAAAGGACAGAAAAGTAGGTCAAAAAGGCAGAAAATGTCATTTAATGTAAATATTGTAATAATTTGCTAAACTGTACACATTGTCCATATTTCATTTGTGTAGTTTCAAAAAACAAAAAAGTAGGTCAAACGGTCAGGGGCAAGGTTATCCAAGATCAGTCCTGATATTTGTACGCAAACATGTACATGTGGCGCAAATATCTTTGCCGCAGCTTCAAACCAACGAAAGGTCATAGTTAATGTCACAGGGCGTGGAAAGTTGTTGCAAGCTTCAACCACAGGGAGATGGTCTTAATTAAGTTGGTAGTAGACCTCTATACAATGTTTACTATACAATGTAAGTAAATGCCGTACCACTATGGGGATGATCGGAAAAAAACTTGTAGAGGAGCAACTAAATAATGCCTTAAAGTCATTATCTAAATTATGGGCGTTGCTGTTTTTGACAAATGTACCCAAGAGTAGAGTCAATAATGACCCTGGGGACACAATTTAAACCGTCTTGCTAGGTATCAACTAGACAAAGCCAAACACCAAATATCTCAACTCGAGGTTTTGTGGTTTCAGACATTAAGATTCTAAAATTTGTTCCCAATAAATGAGTCTATGTAACAAAAGTGACCAACAGGGTGGGGTCAATCTTGTCCCCAGGGAATGAATATGAACAAGCCTGGTAGATGTCAACTAGGCAATGTTACAGACCAAATATCTAAGCCTTTGGCCTTGTGGCTTTAGACAATATTTTTTAAATATTCCTATGTGAGTGTATGAAACACAAGTGACTACCGGGGCAGGTACAATTTGCCCCTGGGGACATACTGTGAACAATTTTGGTAGATCTCCAGAAGTCTACGGCCTTGCGGTTTATAGAGAAGACCAAATATCTAAGCTCTATGCCTTGTGGCTTAAGACAAGAAGATTTTTGAAACATTTCCTTCTGAAGGGCGACGGACAACATGCAATCATATAATCAAATAATCACAAAATGATCATGTGAGCTAAAATTAACACTTTAATACCGTAACGTAACACAATTATTAAAAAAAAATGAAAGCATAAATATTTATTTACTGTCTAATTTTTCTCGCCATAGAATTGAGTTAAAATCGTGAGATGAATAACAATGTTTACACAAGAAATAAACAAATAAACCGCAGTTTAGGAATGATAAAATATCAACGCTTACGTTCATGAGGTGAATGACACCGTGCAATCAAACAATTAAATTATAAAAAATGGCATTGCTTTTCGTACAATCCATTTTCCTAACTTTGTTACCGATTTTGACGATTATCTAGCAATGAGCGTCAAAAATGTGCGGTACCAATACATATTCCGTCAGTAATGGCAGATGCCTGTCTAGGGAGAGAATTATCAACCAATAACGTATAACCAGAAGTAACTTTCTTTGAATGTTTTATTTTTGAGCCGTAGGCAGTTTTGCACATAAATGAGTATCTATCACGCAATACATAAAGTATTATATTGCAATAAAGTTTATTTTCCTGTATGAATGAATACTACGCCTACGCTAGGATATTCGAACGGAATAAGTAAACAGCTGTTTTTGTTTCGTAATTTTAACTTTGTCTCACAGCCTACCGTATATGCATCACACTTTCACGAAGTTTATCAAATAAAAGGCTGTCGTAAATACATGTGTAGGTCGTTTTGTCTGTTATTTTTATTCGGTTATCTGGCAGTAGACATTTTCTGTCAATTTACGAACGTTTCGTATAGCTGGAGGAGTAATGTCTATGACAGCCAAGAAAATAGTTTGTAAATGTCATATGAAGTCGTAACAACGAGTTCACAATAATCCAGATTCAATAATATCGGTCTTAAGGAGGCAATCCTTGATTTACAATACTCAAGAGATGAAACCTTCCTCTCTGATAATCATATCTAAGTGTTACTAATGCATTGACAAAATACATACATGGCTACTATAATGTTAAAGGGACATACCCTATAACTGATACCAAACTAAATAACCCCCAAAACATAAATGATAGAATCTTTTGATGTATTATAACTTAATCTAAATGTTTCAGCTATGCATTCCAAGTCATTATTGATAAAATCAGCAGTTTAGAATATACTGCAGTACCGTTAACCATTCAATAATATATGTAGAGTTGTTGTGGTACAATTAATGGGTGGATGCGATTTATTACAGAAAGCCTGTATGTTGATTAATCGTGGTGAAATTAGGCATTTATCGCCATAGATTCTTCTTTGAATGTGTGTTTATTTATCATTTTACGTCCAATGAACACATAATATATGCTTTGAGAATATAATCTGCTAAATGTAGAGAGTGCCCCTTTAAGACGCGTTAGCAAGTTATCAGACTAGTGCTATTGGTGATAGCAAAAACAAGAACAAGCCTTTCAAACATTTAATACATGTTACACAAGCAGCAGATTTGAAATCTAAAACTCAGTGCCTTGTCACGGAAGAGTAGAGCGAACTGTTTGCACAGTTTACAATTTGCCAAATATATTTGCCAACAAAATTTCCACTGAAAGACGACCGCCCAGTAGAAGGCCTGTCAAACAAACAACCACAAGAGTTGGGAACTCATAAATGACGAAATAAGGTTTTTTCCAGATGCAGCAACATATATAAAATGTATTGTTAAAAAGAAGAAGGTAAACACGAACAAAGTAATACACAACTGAGAACAGAACAAGGAGTATCAATCAATTGGCTTTTTCTATGCACAATTGCATTTACAAAGAATCCAATTGGCATAATGTTAAACAACTTAATTTTAATCGGGAATTCAAAAGATAACTGACAATGATTATAATGGATGTTTTACAAAGTGTGTTTCACCTGTTATTTACACCACCAGATGTAATTCAAAGGCGTATGCAACATTCTACTCTTTTTCAGTTTCCAAGTGTTTCATGAGATGTTTTCATAACAGTGTTTAAAACTGGCTCTGATTTCCGTTTGCTTAACAGCTGTTCCATACATTTATTATCGCAACACAGTGATATTCCAATACACTTACCTGACAACCTTCGTTCTCGTAGACAAATTTATAGGGTAGAATATTAAAACGTTCTGTAAATGAATTGTTTCGTTTAAGATAAAAAAAAAGTGGGAACTGCAATAAATTACTCTGTCTTTTGATTCCATAGAATAACAATTTACAAATGCATTTTGATGTGTTCAATTATTTAAAGAGTGTTTTGCCATAGTTCATCCTCTAACTTTATGTCTATAACGTCAGAGTTACGTCAGACTGGCGTGTTTGAAAGAGCAAAATAACATTTCACTAAAAAGCATTATTCTGTTAAACCAAAACAGTTTGAAATTAAAGCCTTTGACTTTGTCTTAGGCGATAACTTTATTGTAATAGTATATCACGGGTTAGCAGGTTAAACTTGTAATAGCAAACTGGATTTTAAAAAAGTCAGCAGAACCTTCAAGAGGAACTTTATTGTTTCAATAGTTATTGTAC
Organism: Saxidomus gigantea; assembly: GCA_032359765.1. NCBI lineage: Eukaryota > Metazoa > Mollusca > Bivalvia > Venerida > Veneridae > Saxidomus > Saxidomus gigantea. Next base: position 5,050 of record JAUMHA010399715.1, on the reverse strand, counting down.
CAGTTTGTTTAATTACATTTCAATTTAATATAATTAATTGATTTACCTTTCTTACTATTTCTTGATTCAAATGGAGATGCTGTACATGGCTAGTCTGAGTGAGACACTTTTGCCCTGGGGTGGGTTTTTAGTTTAGTATGTGATAAGATTTTTGAAAGAAGCTTGTGTTTTGCTTGCTTCGATTACTGGAGTTAGCTTAAGTAACATACTATAAACAAGTAAAATGCGGTTAGAATGCAATCTTGTGACAAAAAAGAAAACATTACCATCGTCTTAACGGTTAAGTATTCTTGATAGTATGTAAGGATCTTTTTATTTATTTATTTATTCATGTATTGTGTTTAGTATTTAAATATGTAAGAAAACCTTTCAAAAAATATTACTCACTGGACAGAGAAATGTTTTGTGCCACCCTTAAATGTATAATATTCAGCAGAAGTACTAAAAAAAAAACATTTTATACAGTCTCCCTTTTGTAGTCTATTTATTTAAGAAAACAAAATGTCGAGTTCTAAATGTTATTTCGAAATGAAATAACTATTAAAAACAGTTTACACTACATCAGAACTGCAAAGTTTACATACATTTAAAAAAAATTAACACAGTCTTTCGATTGTTTCATCAAACATGTTCAGACAAAAATTAGCATAAGTGAAAATCTTGGCCGCAGTAGCCCATTGTGTATGTCTTTACATTATTTCTACATGCAAAAATGAACACGGAGTACTACATATTTTGCAAAATTGGTTTTTCCCTTACGTCGCAAAATGAATTATTCGACGCTTTAAATTGTAAGCCAGCAGTACCAACTTCAATTCTATTTTTGTCTTCTTGACAGCTTGGCACATTTATTTGTCTCGTTTAGGGGATAAACATCCATCTGTCATGACACTGTCCTCCCACGTCAATGATTACATCTCAAAAATGTCCCTCGAGACTCCGCGATAAATGAAGTATTTGTGCAACAAGTCCTTGCCGACGCAAACCAGACAAAATTCACATTGTTTCTGAGAACGTTGTTTAAATTGATACTTCAATTACATGAAAACGGGTTATAGATTTGTCTGAAAATTTAATTCCGGCTAAAACGTTTCTCCAGATAAAAGTGGGAAAGTCATAAATAAATGAAAGTTATTTCACCATGGCGCTGTTTTGTAATAAAGTCATACATAACCAGTAACTATCAGTTTTCTGCATATTAATATATATGTTCAATATACAATTTTGAAGCACTTACAGAATAATACGCCCATACATAAAAACCTGTTACGATATAAGAGCTAGGACAAGAAGTGTTTTCAAACTTTTTGCACTATAACAAAATGGTTACTTTGTCAATATATAGCAAAGGAATTTAACGTTAGCATACTTTATTTACATCGCTTTTTTAAAAATGAGTATATTCTGCTGTCCTCCACATCATAGATTACACTGGTTTTGATTATGTAGCTCTAGTTTGTAAACTGTGTTTGATACACGTAGTTTAACGAGAATAGATTGTTTTCCTATTTTATTTACTCATAGTGAAATGTTTCCGTTAATATACTAGTAGTACTGCATTATAGTATACAGAGTTACACGGATACTTACATTGAACCAAAAACACATGGTTAAAGACCATCCTTACTAACTCACTAGGGAACACTTTCAATAAAACAGATTCATTTATCACACTGCATTAGTTTTTTTAATACTTGTAATATCTTTCATGTTCCCTTTAATACCTATTGTCTATTTAATTTATTTGTCACAAAATTTAGTCTTTTCCCCACTGAGCATGCTTTGTCAGCAAAAATATTTATTAATTGCGTTTAATTGAAATGCGTTTTAATGACCTTCTTCTAGAAATGTCAGAAGTGGGTTTGCTTTCAAATTACGTAACGTGTTTGGTAAATTGGAGTTAAGTATTAGATTGACCGGGCAATGGTTTTATAAAGTTTAAGAAATACCTTCCTCCTTGAACACTTCATGATAAAATCAGCATGTGCATTAAGTTAAATATTGTCAGTTACAAGTTTACCTCCAGTTTTAGAAATATGATACAACAAGTAAACGAACAGCCTTCTTGTGATCAATTACGTAGATGCACTTTAAAGAGTTTTCCTTTGTTATTTAAAAAGAGCAATTTATTTGCACTTTTGTCATCGGTATGCAAATAAGGCATTAACAGGACATATTTCAAATAAAAGCCATCAACACACAGTTATCTGTTGGATGGGTCGAGAAGGAGTATCATTAGGCCGTCCCTACTTTAAACAATGTATTTTCTGGTCAACGCTGTTTCCGTCCTCTACTCTTTTAATTATCGTAAAGATATTTTTATTCTTGGTCGTCTTGACATCAATTCGATTCCATGTAAAGTACACTTTTATTGTATTTGTTCAGAATGTCGGTTAAAGTCAGTGAGCCGGGTCTTAGTTGTAGATTGACTGACCTTCAGCTACAGGGTTTTTTGCCACAACTTAGGTGCATCATGCCTAGTATCCTTAAGCTTGTCATGGATCATTTCTTTGCGAAGAAAACTGCATGTCCATTTATTCCTTATTTCTATTTTCACCAGAAACTGTTAGCTTAACTCTATTTAATATCGCTGTAAGAAGCAAAGACTCTGTCTGATCCTAAGGTAAAGTAAACAACTTGGAAATACACTAAATTTTCTGTGACTTTATACTTTTCAGACATCTGCTCAGTCAATGTAAACTTGGTATGTATTAGAAATGTCTTCCTTCGGTCAAAATATACAGCACCTGATTTTGCAGTTCATTTACTAACGCTGAATACAGCAAACATTTTGAAAAGTTTTAATCAGCCATACAGTTTAGTTACAACTTGTAACAGCAGCTGTAGAAAATAGATCTTACGTTTTATTAAAAGGGCCACACTTTCTCATCTTCTTCATTCATGCTTACATTTTATTTGACACTATAGAACGCGTTCACGCGACGATTGTAGGTGAACTCCGATATTCCTAAGAAATAACAGCACAAATTAATGTCAAGACTCATTACGAGTAAGTTCACTTCACACGTCAGCTCGTTACGATGCTAGCATTTTATGTAAATTATATGGTTAGATACTTTGATACATTCACAGAACGAGAACGAGTTCTTTCCTCCGAATCAACTACAGGAGTGAAATCTTCAGATGGACTTTGCTCGAGACGAAAGTATTTTTATAGAAAGAACTGGATATGAAAAATAACAAAAATGATATTTTACGTTTAAATCATTTCTTTATCATAAATTGGCTGTAAGCTATATGGATTCCATAGAATTTGTTTACGTAAGATTCAACATTGATTTGAATTTCACACGTTTAATTTGATCTTAACAAATTTTGCTTAATTATTATTTTTAATACATTGTGTGTTGAAATAATTAGCAAGAATATCAAAACAGTCCCCATTCCTCGGTGAAAAACAGTTTAATTTCACATGAACACATGAAGTCAAAATGAAACTTGGTAATGGCTTTTGTGTTGCATTGTGGAAAAAATAATGTAAATATAAATAATTAAGCAATTTAGTTTTTTATGATGTTACGATGAACATGTTTTTTCTTTTAACTGATCGTGTGTAACGGGTTTATTTTTAAATCCTCGTTTAATTAAAAACTCTCAAAGTCGCCTGTTAAGTGGAGGAAACATCGTTATTCAGTCGACGTAACCTCATCCTTCACTAAAGACAAAACAACATGTTCAGCATACTCAATGTAATATTCGTAGGTTCCTCATATAAAACTGTGTATTCATGACTGTCTGTAATCGTTTTTATATCTATATCATCATGAACATTTTATTTACATTTTATCATCGTAAAATAACTTTATTTTATTAGTTTGTTGTCATAAAAGCTTTACTTTTTAATAATATTTCCTGTTATTGGCAATCAACAATCCAAGTCGCTTAAAATATCATCCGTAATTTTCGAGATCTTGTCTAGTAAGTGGATGTATAATGAACGCACTGAGTTTTTTAAAGGTATTTTATAAATACTTGTTATCATATAGTAACGATGATAATGCTTAAATGCAATTCCTTTGAGACGTTACACTGTAGTTGATTTCTATGTCTTTATTTTTAAACAGAAATTTGTTTGGTTTAGGCTAACTGTTTTGTAATATCCGTTTGTGATGAGGTTGTCTTTGCTAAATAGATATTACCAAAGCTATAAACGGTTATCATAGTCAAATGCTTAGAGCTATGTAACAGGTTTGATGAAGTTAACCACCTAAAACTTTACAGGTAACAGGTTTATCACTATAAAATTGTATGCATTACAGTTTCTTCCTTGCAAGAAAATAAAGATTTTGTTTGTTTCGGAAGTTGCAATATAAATTATGCAGTAAACCCTTTACGCTGAAACGTATACAGCATATTTAAAACGTTTAATTTGTAAATAATTCATGTAACGTACACAGGCGTTACAAAGATCAGGGACGGACACTCCAGACGTTAAAGCTTTACTCGAATCATTCTTACTTCATTGCCAAAAGCGTTTTCTTATATTCAAATTCTTAAATTAAACTTAAGGTTTCGTAGTTCGCAAAGTTCAGGATTATTCCTTTCGGAGTGGTAAATAGTATATGTAAAACAAAGATAAGCAAGAAACTGTTGCGGTGACAGCTATATTTTTGCATTGCAATACAGGCCAATTGTGCTGAAACAAAATAGTCTTGAAGACTTATTTATCTTTGTTGTAGAGTGTTTTTGAACTTCATATACCGTGTTACCTACTCCAATTTACACTATACAATTTAGTTCAGTCTGACATTAACCTGAACATAATAAAAGATCAGACAAAAGCAGCGTGATAAAAATCCTATTTGTGTCTTAACATCATTTCATTATATAATGGTATTTACTAACACGTTATGAGAAAGCATGTCATTTCCATTTGTCAAATACCATTAATCTCAGTCAACAACTATGATATAGAGGATAATTGTTGGTTTCGATATTTTCACGAGTGGTTTAGCCACGAGTGAAAATAACTACTTTTGGTGTTCACGAGTGAAATTATCGTGATATGACATCGATACCAACAATTTTT
>JAUMHA010399704.1:0-11325 GCA_032359765.1 Saxidomus gigantea | reverse complement strand
ATCAAAGAGCCTCTCTAAAGGTCACATTTACTATTCAGTCATCCTGAAAATCATTCTTGATGACATATTAGTCGCAATGGCAAAGTTCTCACCAGGGGGCAGAAGCTAGGTCACCAGATCAGATCAAAAAAATATTCTGAGTGTGCTTAGTGACTGAGGTTAGCGATACAGGAACAAAGTTACCCTCTTGATTGCACAAATAGATTTAGGTGCAAAAAAGTTAAAATACCTAATTAAGCTAATTACTAACCATGTCCGATATTCGCCACATGGGTAATTATGCAAGAACGTATTACTCGTAGAAAACGCGAACAAAACGGGCGAAGTACGAGTATGTCTGTTATTTTCTTTTAAGATCACCGATTGTATAATTTCTAACGAAAATCTCCTGCGTAATCAAAAGTTAAACCAAGCTACATTTTTGAGTAAAAAGCATCCCGGTAATTGCCATGTACATATGGTAATATTGGTCTTATGACCTATAAGAAACCGTGAACATATTTCACATTAACCACTATCACATTATTCAATTCTTTCCTGGAAATGTACTGTTTTATTCTGATTAAATCGCAGACAGTTTGTAATGATTCAGACACCGGGTTGACTAATTCAGGACAAGTGTTAAACCGAAGTCTGTTAAATACTGACTAATACAATGACTAATATATCAAAATACTGCAAGTCTGTGGAAACAAGCGTCTTATGTCAAGGTTTCAGGAAGAACATATACGAACTGTAAACATGAGAACTTTTATTCCCCAAACAGAAGTTGATATAAAAGAACTACAGTCAAACTTGTGAAACAATTACCTAAAAAGCTTGTGATTAATGATCTGATATGCATTTGGTTTATTAAGGTTGAGTGGTTGTACTCTAGTGTACAACGTATCAGCACTGTTTTCAACCTGACCAGTACTGTTTTCTACCTGCCCAGTACTGTTTCTCCCTGACCAGTACTGTTTTCCAGACCAGTACTGTTTCTCCTTGATCAGTACTGTTTCTCCCTGACCAGTACAGTTTCTCCCTGACCAGTACTGTTTTCTCCCTGACCAGTACTGTTTTATTCCTGACCAATACTGTTTCACCTTGATCAGTACTGTTTCTCCCTGACCAGCACAGTTTCTCCCTGACCAGTACTGTTTTCTCCCTGACCAGTACTGTTTTCTACCTTACCAGTACTGTTTTCTGTGAGATCATGAATGTAATTCCATGGCAACTTCATTCCGTGTAAAGAAACTCCATTAGATAGTGTGTCGGTAGATAACCGCAGTATGCCCTTGCTTCAAGCGTTCAGTTACTAAAAAAGTTTCTCGGATTATGTTATTTTACAGAGAAAATATACCTTTAAGCAAATATCCATAACGTGAATGTCGTTGGGAAGTGTCTCATTGTAGAATTCTTGAATGTCATTTGTATTCTATATATTCAATAACATATATATGTGTGAGGTACTGTTGTTTGGAGTGAGCAAGAAAACTTTAAGTTGCTCATTAAAATAGAATGTTGAAAATTATGTTTTTAATCATGCCATGATTTACCTCAGAATAAGTCACGGTGCCTCTTTCTGCTGAGTAGAAATGATTTTTATATGTACCACGCGGGGCTGAATCCCTCGTGACAATGTCTTCCTCATTTGAACCCACGTGAATTATATTTCCATAAATCTATGTCAAATATATTTTATTCTCATTTGAATATGTAACGATTGATTTCCTTCTTTGTTTCATTGACAAATGGTTCCGTTTTAGTATGCGAGGCACATATGATAAGAGAACATGTGATGTTATTCAGTACAAGCGAGAAGTGCAAACATGATGAAATTATGCAGTTAACTTAAGATAATGTGGCAGTGGCGTAATATAATTGCATAAAAATGTACAATCATGTAAATCACGTGTGTAGTAATTAATCCTTGAATTTGCTGCATCCGTCAGTTTAAATAATGTAATGAAATGTAAGTATACACTAGTCTTGGTTTTAAGTGTAGCATACATGTAGGTGTTGAGAAAAATACATGATTTATTTTGTGGTAAACAGTTTTGTGCAGTCGGATGTGACAAAATTAAAACTGCACTAATACGTACAGCTCACAGCGAAAAGTCGCTTTAGGGTTCAAAAGGAATACGGAAAATACTAAACTCAATTTAAACGTTTTATTGCAAAACAATATTAATACAAATTTATCCTTGATATTGTTTACATCCGTGTCCTCATATTACTGAAAATAAGTTGAAGTATTTCCATTTGTAAATGTCTACATGTCTAGTCATTTCCGCTAAAATGAAAATAATAAGACACTGATTTCTAAATTTGGTACTTAATTAACCTGGTACTATACCTGGTACTTAACTACATGTTCTTGATTTAAGTAAGCTTCAAACAAACCAGACCGACATCAGAGTCTTTACGTCATGTCTTGTATGGACATTAATCACAACAGCTTCAGTATCTGATAGAGATTTTTAAGGACCTAAGAAGAAAAAAAAGATCTCTCGGTCTCTACTTAATTATTTTTACAAATCAGCTCTGGTTTGATCATTGTTTCAGCGCAATGTGTGACTTCGACACACTACGTCCTCAAAATCACATACTGGGTTACCACTTGTTCAAATTATTTGGACGATGAGTAACTTATTAACCCTTTACAGGCTTACATACCAGATAGAACCGGAGGGGGGGGGGGCGACTTCTTCTGTAGTGCATTAAGACTGTAGCTTTTGTGCCAGCTGCTGTTGGAGACTGCCTATAAAAGTACAACCAAAGTATCATCGATTATAGCTCGTTGCAGCGTATATATTAATTGATAACACTTCATAAATCACGTAAACCTTTCCGCAGTCGTAATATAAACTAACTGCCGTACAGGGTCACGATGACCTTCGAGGTTTCTATCGGGGAAAGTTATGTCTGCATGTCCAGCAAAAAAAGGCGATGAAATATAAACGAAAAAAAATGTCCACTCTTTCTTAGGCGTAGAGAAGGTTGTAAATATGGCTTGCGTTGATTGTGAATGCTACATCACTAGGTTACAAAAGTTACTGAGAAAGGAATATGTTTGAAGGTCATGTCAGCTTTGTGGACGGCAGTTGCATTAGTAGCAGTACTAAACTTCGACATGATTTGTACATTATGTATACTCTGCACGATAATTTAATTTCTATAAGATATCGCCCCTTTAATGCAACAATGTTGCGAATGTTATTCATTTTATTTTTTTTAACTAAACAGACTATATAAGGGATTAGCTCTTACATCACTAAGGTAAACTCTTCTTATGCATTATGAATCATATCTCAAAATTGATCGACGGTATCTCGGTCATCTGCCTTTCTGCGAACTCTGTAACTAATCAACATGTTTACGATGTTTACCAGGCTATTCTATCAATGAAAATAGTTCGTCAAGGACGTGTGTATCGGCACTCTTTCTCTCTGTGTGTGTATTGTATCGATGTAGCCAAAGTACAAACAGATCTTTATTGTGCTATTGTTTACATAATATTGGGTTACCAATCAAACGGAACTACCGTTCTGCCTTGCCAAACGTGACAAAGGGTTAATTAATGAGTAAGGTAGTTTTCAGCAATTAAAGGGGCAGGTGCACATATTAATTGCTAATTGTTACAAAACAAAGTAGTTATTGCTCTCATGAATTTTTTGCGACTTTAAATGTCATCCGTAAGTGAAAAAAGTACAGAAGTATTCGCGAAGCGTTCGGTTTCTACGTAGAAAATTGTCGGCTGCTCTGTATTTCAAGTTCAAGAAAATATCTATTAATGAGTCTTGCCAGATGTTTAGAGTGCACGTTACATTTTTTTTCCGGAAGTGTTTGCGGCATATTTACATCTGATAACGAGTCTTCGTGTCTTATCTGTTCAAATGTTGTTTTGCTTATTCTAATTCACCCATGTAAATAAAAACGAAACCATTCTGAAATTCCTAGTAAACAAGAAACGAGCGTCGCTGTGCGAAAAAATGTCGTTTGACGATGAATATTATTGTTTTTTGGAAAAAAAGTCTTTTTCACAACTTCTGTGAATTGACGAAACAGAATATGCGCGAACTTTGCTAAACAAAAGACGTTTCAATATTAAAAGTCAGTTAAAATGACGTGCTGGCTCAACATTCGACTTACGACATTCAGAAAAAAAATGCTCGGCGTTCGACATTCAAAAAACTTATATTATGACCTACTGATTGCCGTATGGCCGTTCGTTGCCATGGCTAACTTGGTGCATATTAAAATAGTACGACCCCGGATTAAGTATGAACTGTTGATACGTGTAGGCTGGGTGAAGATACAACGGGCTGAAGCTGAGAATATGTTTAATAGTAGTAAAACAACAACATGCACTTTTTGCACTGAAACTAATACAATTATTTATAACATTGGTTTTATCAAGAAATGATCCACTTTATCTGACTTTCTATAGCAGGTTTGGCATTTGTTTGATATCTGTAAAGAGATGTATTCTATTTTCAGGGGTTATGACCCGCGCAGGATGCGAGTTGCTTGTCGAAAGAAGAAGAGGAGACGTAGTGAGGTAAATTTTCTTTGCAAGTTTTAACACGAGATTAACGTGCAAAGCAATACTATATGTAAGCGGCTTGGATACATGAATAGAAGTAATTTTTTTACGAAGTCTATTCTCAAGTTATTTTTCCTCTCTTCTTGTATTTCTGGCCATGAAAATATTTAAGCGCTGTCTGTCTTAACCTGATCTAAGGTTTTAAAACTTTACGCTCTTAGCGAAATGCATCCAAAAAGTGATATTCAAATGACCACTATGTACATAACGTAGTCTCCTTTCGTATTTTAAAGTGCACAATTTCGGTGCATAAAGATGGTGGTAATAATTACATATGCACCTGCTTCCTGGGAGCTTTAGTCTTAAAAGTCAGCCGAGTTCTTCAATTTGTTTTCAGCAATCAATATCGTTCAAAAGATATTTAACTTGATGCAGTGCACGGATAATTGTTAAGACTAAGGCAGGTTTACACTTCCGTCGGTTCGGTTTATACCGAATCAGGAAAATTAATTGTGGATTTAAAAAACAACTAGGTCAGATAAAATTTATCGTCAAACAAGCGATTGGTTTCGAAGGAGAATAATTATATTATGAAACTTGTTTATGATAATCACTTCCTTGTTTGTAACTTATGTTGATTCCCGGGCTTCAATGCGGAAGCTATGTAATGAAACCATATTTATATAAATGTACTATGAAATCGGGAAATTTAAACATAAATGTTAACCGCAACTTGTACTTTCGTATAGCAGATTTATATCTATTAAATACACCGAAACACATTATAAAGCCGCAACAGTTATATACATGTTTATATATATATATCCAATCATTTTAGTGATTAAAAAACGTCAAAAGTGACCTCAATTAGATAAATTTAAAAGCTTGTTTCAGTAAAACAGATGGGATGAAAAATTAATGATGCTGAATTGATTTGAATATCTTTTTAATCTTTGTTGTTTAATTAATAACAATGAAGTGATGATGTAACGTTTAAATGTTGTCCAATCACATTTCAGATCACTGAATCTCGATCGTTGACGCTTCCTTTCTACGATTCAGACAGCGAACACGAACCAAGAACGCCACCACATGATCTTTTGAGCAAACATAAAAGCAAAGTATCTCCGATTTCATTGTCAAAATATGGCGGCGTGTGGCAGGCAGATGCCACGAGTAACCGAGGGGACACTTTGTTTGACAATGAGACGGAAAACCAATCGGAACAAAAGAAACGTAAACTCGACCTGAATCCTATCGACAATAAAGAAAACGAAGTAAAACTAAATGACCCGAGACAAAACGAACTAAGCACATACAAAAATGGCGGGAAAAGTTGTCACCCTAAAATGAGAGCGAAGTATATGTTTCGCACCGGTGATTTTGAAAATGCGGACTGGGGTTATAACTGGAGTAGTTCTGATAACGAAAGTTTGAAAGGTACTTCAAGTAAACAAACTACCCAGCACAATGACAGTGAAACAAACTTAAATTCCGCCATGATTATTCCACAAAATTCTGTAAATCGAAAATATTTGAACAGTTTATCTGAAATATCCAGTGTCACGAGCGAGTCGACAATTCCCGCCATAGATGACGTGGAAAGCCCAACGCGTGTAACGGAGCACGACTGGAACAGACCAGCCAGTTGCCCAACGCTGGACAACACTTTCCTTGAGGAATCGTTTTCCCCGATATTGGAAGTCGACGAAAGCATGCCCACGCTGACAAATGAAAACGAAAATATATTCATAAAAGACGAAACTGAAGAATTGTCGAAACGGACTGAAACTGAAACGGACCAATCCCCTGAAACTAAAACTGAAGTTGAAACTGAGACAAGTCGAGAACATGTTTTTGTAACGGAAGTGACTTTGGACAACCTGACTGTGATTATTCAGGAGAGCGACAAGATGAAGGGATTTTTCCATTTCGAGACTTGATCAGTTTTAAAAAATGTGAGGGATATAACAAAGGTTCTGACGCCAACATCTTGTACATGTATCTCTGAGGATGAAAGAACTGACATACTTTTACCAGTTTTGAAGATTGTTGTTCTACAAATAGAACACCTTTTTATCAATTTTCGCCGTATATTTTGTTGAATCTCGAAAACAAATCAGAAGAAAGTGTGCATTTAATGTTTATCTAAGCAACTGTAAACTGCCTTATGAACTGTCAAATACTTTCTTATTTTTACTTTTAAAATACGTATACACAAACATAACAAAAATCAAACACAACAAAAGCCGCTAGTTCTTCGTTCATTCGACATTTTAAAAGTAATTTTCCTGATTTCAGTTTGACTGCAAAGACAAACGTAGGAAACGGAATTAATGTGTCTGTGAACATGTATATGTAAATGTCAACGTCACGTGTTACATTTTAAAAAAACAACACCAACAAAAGACCGGTGTTAATGTTTCTGTAAAAACGCGTACATCAAACATTTTTTTATAAAGTTTAGCAGGATGTTGTGATACTGGTGTTTTGTAACAACTGTGGTCAGGATCATGCATTAAAGTTTATTTCTCATGTAATGTTATGTTTTATCCAGAAAGTATGAAAGCCCTGGAGGGACTTCGAACTTAGAACTTGAGACTTCCTGAAGATGGATTTTAAGTAAGCCAGAAGTAAGGAAGCTGAATGTTAGAAGTCAGAAGTAAGGGAATGGAAAGTTAGAAGTGAGAATGTTTTAAGTTAGAAGTCGAAAGTAAGGAAATTGGAAGTTATTAATAAAAGTAATTGAGTTGGAAGTCAGTTAGGAAGTTAGAAATTCCTCCAGGATGCCATAAGAAGTCATAGTCTGCCTGACTAGGCTGATGTAAAGAATGGTACTGTTATTGTTACTGTTATATGTCTTTTGGTGTACCTTACTGCAAGTGTATGATAAACCGATCTTAAAAACATTTGCATGTACGTCGGACCATCGCATCGGTGGTTATACAGTCAATCTTGTTTTAAAGACCACTTTTGAGTACATGCTGCCCTGCAAACACAAGTACAGCACGGGGAATAAATAGTACATTATTTATCTATAGTAGAAACATCTTTTAATACAGGACCCCCTACAAACAGAGATCCCTGGGTATTCTTCCGGCAAGTGGTCACAGGGTCGGCCATTTCAGATGACGAAGCTTACTGGGATGTTAATATACATGTCCCTTAAGTATATTTTTCAAGAAACGTCATACATAACATGAAGAGTGGAATCAGACATACAAGGTTCCAAAAGCAAATGTTCCCTTATTTAGTCCTTGCTCTAATTTTAAAACTCTTATGATCGACAAGTCAATACTACCTCTTGTTGCCTGTTACCGTTTTTTGTTCTACTTATCCAAGGACATAATGCGATGTTTCTTTAACGTGATATTGAAAGGTCAACCGTCAGCTATATTCCTAGTTATGTAAAAAGCGTATGTTATTGATTAACTCTGCCTCCAGCTTTAATAGTTGTATGAATTTGTCAGATAATTATGGTTATATTAAAGCCTGTATATGTTATAAGGTTAATGAAGTGCATTTTAGCAGGCGCATCGTTCGATTTAAGTGTACATGTATTTGTATCGTTGCCAGGCAACAGTTTTCTCAGAATTGAAAAATGTAACGAATATAGATTTCATTCCAGTCATTTTAACTTCGGAGAAAATGCGGCTTGGCTTAGACCGGTATGAGTCTGTTGCCCACGAGCCCACGCAGTCCCTTTTGGGGCTATTTATACACGCACTCTGACGCATCCGGAGGGGGGGGGGATGCCAGTTTCATTTTTATCTTTACCATTGTCAATACAGATAAGGCAATTTTAAGCTGTTTTTTTAAATATTTTAATTATGTCATCCTTGGTGTCGGAACAAGGGAAGCTAAACTGGTTCATTTCCTGTACTTTAAGCATTCAATACTGATAGGCTCAAAAGAGTACCGTCCCTTGGAATCGTGAAACTTAATATTCTCGTTCACAACATGAAGAAACAGATATTTTTTTCATCGAACTAATTAGGTATTTGTGTTTTGATACCGCGGAATAATCCATATGACCAACGCCCCAAGAAGCAGTTATAGTTATTATAGGTTTTCGGGTGGGGGAGGGGGGATAGTGCAAAATACAGAACGTGACACCCCTGGTTCGTTTACATGCACTTTGTACAGCACCGATTCATATGTCTTATCCGAAAGACTAGTTGTTATGTTGGTGGAGGAGCGGGGGTTCGAACCTGCGATCCCTGTATTCCTAGTCAAGCCCGTTAAGAGCCGCTCCGAACCATGTGAAGGATAAAAGCATTTTACGAGACAATGTATAAGCATTTTCAAGTGTAGAAAAATACAGTATCATGTAATTTTTGTATTTGTTTGATAAAACCTTACGCTGGGCCTGGTCCACACTGTGCATTGGTCAGTATATTTTTTCTTGTACAATATCCTGAATAAGCTGTATGTATGGGTGACGCCTCTAAAATAATTTAAGACAATTTAGTTTTTAAGAAGCATGATATTTGTTTTCACTGAAAAAGAACCTTGTTCTGTAACATGTATATATCACCTATGTCATTGGAAATCGGAGATCCCTCGATTCACAAATTGCTACAACATTAATTTTATCCATTTAGATACATTTGTAATATAAACATTTATATATATAACCGTGTCAGGAGAAAATACAAATGAGTGGCGCCGTGATCGAGTGGTGAACGCTCTGGCCTACCAATCCAAAATTACACGGTTCGAATCCCGGCCGGGACACTAGAAATTACAGAAACACTTTCCGCTATTTCGTATCCATCTACAGATGAACTGGTTAGAAACCCAAAGGTAGTCTCACGTGTACTGGTGCTTTACACCGGGCACGTAAAAAACCAAGGGGTCTATTCGTAAAAATGCTAGGGTCTGGTTTCAGGATTCCCTTGTATCTGCTTCGGTATCTCTTCGACCTGAGCCTGTCAGGAGACCTCCAGGGTCGACTAGGATTATAAACAATCAAAGAGAAATGATATTTGATGCAACAAAAGGATTTGGAGTGCATAGACACAAGAAAAGTAGAAGAGGAAGAGAAAATAAAATACTTTACACTACTTTTATAAGATTTGTAATCAAGACGCCTTGTACATAACATGATAACATTCGTTCTTTTTTAATATGTCCTATTCACCTCTAGATGATTTTCTTACCATTTGTTAAAACACAGCCTTCATCGTTATTCTCTAGGCCTTCAAGTTCGTTTTAGTCGCGTACCGGTTTCCATCTGTCCAAAAACTGGCTCATGCGATATCTCAAGAACAAAAGATGCTAGTCAAATTAAACTTGGTGTGTGTATAGTGGGCAATATAGAGATTAGGCATGTTGTCTAAGTGTTTCGTCAGACAAAATCTGCGAAAAAAGTAAAAAAACTACCACATAATATATACACATTGCATCCTATGATATCTCAAAAAGTATTCACAGTAGCATCATGAGCCCTAGCATGTGAATAAAGGATGACATGATTTCGCACTTCATTTTATTGTTTTCTTGAGACAAAAAGTGTGGGTGGTATGGCAACAGAAAAAGTAGATTACTTGTTGTTTTTATCGGGAGCATAACTCGGTGAAATAGAATGTATTCAAACTGCATACAAAGACAAAGGGCATTACGAGAAAGTGTACTTGGAATGTACTATTATTCTGCCTTGCCTAGCTTCAATTATTGCCCTTTTTTCTCCATAGCATAACTGCAACAGTCCTGAAGGGGATTTATTCCATTTGCGTGCAGAGATAGAAGGCATTATGTGGATTTGTAATATCAAAGAATCAAATCAACTTTTACATGTACTCGAAAAAATACTCGATGGTACTGATCGAGTGTCTGCTCATTACGCAGACTGACCAAGACTTTGTCCTCCTGTACGTCAGATACTCCTATTGTTTTCCCCATTGACTTACATTATAAATCTAGTCAAAAGGTGACCCTGTATCATACCCACCTATAGAGTGTTGACTAATGAAATTTCTTTTTTCGAGCATGTTAGTCTCTCAGACACCAGAAAAATTAATGCTGTTTTATATGGGCTTAACCAACCCAGTTTTATACAATTTGGCAAGGGAGACAACCACCCCACTAAGTCAGGTGAGATTTAGGGGTCTAAACCGCAAGTGTACACCTTCTATTTATATGGCGATTTCAGTGTTATTTATTATGATAACTAGTCCTAAAATATTCATTCGCGTGCAGAAGACATTGCATTTCATTTTTCAAATAAGCATTTGGCATTTGTAAACACAATCTTTTCTACCAATCAGGTAATGTCTCATTGAATCTTACGGGACTCCCTGTACTTTTTTCAGGCAATCCCTGAGCCGGACTGCAATAGGAAATAAAATATATTATCGTCTAGCCTATTGGCGAGGCTATACTTTCTTTAAGGAGATGTTTTTCATAAAACAAACTGACTATGTCATAATATTTATGAGAATAACCACGTTTCAAATTCCAAGGGCAGTACGCCCAATTGACAAAAAAAAAGGATGCTCATTATATCACCAATTTGTCATTAGTTTGAGTTTTAGTTGTGCATTAAAAGCGGAAAAGGCTAAAATAATGAACATCTTCTTAACGTATTAGGATGGTCAACCATTACCATTTGTCTGCTTTTTTACATATTCGCAAATCATAAATATTTGGCTGTGTTACGCACAGACTGTTTGTGACATGTGAATATTTTGGGTACTTCGTTTACAGCGCTACATATACACCATTTTGTTTGGATGTGCGTGAAGTTAGCTGCCAGTTGCCAGTTGCCAATTCAATGCCAATTCAATTGGCAACTG
>JAUMHA010399682.1:0-11328 GCA_032359765.1 Saxidomus gigantea | reverse complement strand
TTTGTCACAAAATTATTGGTTATTCTGACAAAGCGTAAGAGGGCGACACAAGTGTTCTACTGAACACCCATCTAGTTCTTTAAATAGGGGTGTTATGCAGAATTGTGTTCAAAAGTGCTAAAAATTTAAAATCCTGATCAGACGACATTGTATTTGTTATCTATTTCAAAGTGTTGTTGATTGAAAAGGTACATATTTAGTACACACTAGGTATGAAGTGGTTAATCAAACCTCACATATTATACAAAAAGTCTCTGGTATTCATTGGTTAATACTTCATTGTCACTTTTGACTATCCGAAAGTCCATATTAGATCAAAGTATTCTAGAGGTGAAAAATGAAACTGTGACGTAGAAAGGCAAAGGATGCCCACGGCATGTACTTAGAAATACCATGTCAATTTTAATGTAATATTGAAACTCCCTTAGAAATATTTCTGTCAAAAGAATTATTGACATTTACACCTGCGTTTTTCTTCTAGCAGTTAAAGGTTAACCATGCATCGGATTGTCTACTCATCGTCAATATCTCGATATTATTCATCAAATGTAAAAGCCGCGACGACCCAAAAACAATCACAGAGAGTTTTTTTAAACTGTCGATATTTTGGATAGTATTGAACTTTTGGTAGGAGTGAAATATAATTTCAATTCATAACACTAAAATGCGTCCAGTTTGTACCTTGGAGTGATGTTTACGTTTACGCTACATATATCAGAGTTTTATCTACATGTACTTACTAGTTTATCCAACTGAGATGAACCTTGGATGGATGTTTTTGTCTTAAACTTAATATTTAGTATTTGATTTATTTCTATCCGATTCCGAATTTACTATCATTATGTATGTATTGACAGAAAATAAAAGCAATGTTATGTCTTACGTTGTGTAGAAAAGCAATTAAGTAGGAACTATATAAAGAGAACACAAATGTCAACAATTATTGCAATGAAATCGATCGAAATTGTTACCTGCGATTTCAATAGTATCGCAACTGCATTTTCGGCAAATTGAATATTAACAATATTGAACCAAAGGTGATTTAAATAGTAACCCAATTTGTAACGTCTTTCTAACAAAACCCAGTTTCTCAGAACTCTGAATAGCACGTAAAAATCCTTCTCCCTGTTTGATAAGGAGAAAGCAATATGTTTTAATCTGTTCCTATGCAATACCAAGTATTTAAGAAATTTGTAATTATCCTAGCATTAAAAAGTAGTCATAAAAGCCACTATAGATTCCCAAAATGAAATGTTTTAACGCATGAATGCCGAACTATATCTGTAAAGTATTCCTTTAATCTTCAGATCGGGAAGTCTTATCGTTAACTTTGAGATCAAGTATTACAACGAAGAAAATGCCGCAGTTGATCTTACAAAAGGTATGACTGAGTTGGTCAGTGGGGAAGCGGCAATTGAGGTTATGAATGAGACATTTTCTGCCTCGTCAGTGACTATTGATGACCTGTCCGGTAGGTATTACATTATAGCATTTATGTACAAAGTTGGTGAGGATAGTGAAATATGAAAATAGGTAATCATATCAAAATAATATCAACCATGATTTTATTAATTTCAAAATGGTTGTTTGCATTGTACCTGTATGTATATTATACTGCCAACTGAACATGCTTAGTATAACCATAACTTATGCATAAGCCTCAGTCCCATGACAGTATGATGGAAACATGATAACGTATTACTGGAATAAGGGGATGTTTTTTTTTTCGGCCACACGTGTGTAGTTTCGTGAAACGTAAATCTATTCTCTAACATTTCATCCTCGTTATTACACAACTGTGTTGAAGTTTGGTGTTGTTTTTTTTTTCAGTAAATAATGACACATTGAGCGATAAAGGAGTATTTTGCGAAGTTTTTGTTGCTATAAATGGCCCATGTGCAAACAGCTCTGAATGTACAGTGGTCGATGGAAGCCCGTCATGCATGTAAGATTTCTAATAATCATATTTTGTAATTTGGAACTATACTTTCTTTGAACAAACAACGAGACACGATCACTATTCTATAGAAAATTACAGAATCAAATATAGCAATAGGGATCGAAAAGTAATAAGTCTAATATTTTGTTGTAACATTTTAAATGGTATTGTATGTGATTCAATCTGGAGTGAGTCTCGGGGGCGATTAATCAATTAAAATTGTAAGAACTTGTTTTGCAATCGCGAGTAAACAGATCACTTAAAGTAAATAAAATAAAATAAAACAACATTTGATACAATGTCAACGTTAATAAATAATTTATTTCACTTTTCAGAACGACACGCAGCGAATGTAAGCATATTATTTTGATATACATGCATAGTATATCAAATACTTACTCGGCATCTCTTTCCTATTATATTGTACTTCAAATACGCATTGATGATATGTGTAATCAACGCTTACTGATGTTTATGCAAGCTGTTCACATGTGAATGTTACAAGTCATTTAATCGATAGTAATCTTGTTGAAAACTTTACGCTTTACCTTGATCATACATGTAAATATAATGTCTTTCAACCTATGCAGTATATATATTTTCCAACAAAATTGTTCATGTAGTAAAGTCAAAGAGACCCCTGTTTATAGTGACAACCTGTCTTATGTGACAACATAGGTTTCTCACAATGCATTTTCCTATATATTTGGACTCTATGTAATTGCTCCCTGTCTAATGTGTCTAGTGACCATGACATTTGGCTCCAGAAAACTATTTAAACTATCAAATGAGATTGTTAATAGCCACTTTCCACTATTTGTTTACAATATTTTTATTTTTTATAAAGATGCAGATTCGTTGTTCACAAAATTGCTAATTTAATCCTACAACAACAATATGATTGTAACAATATGCTTACCCCTTAATAATTTATAAATGCATGTAAAAATAATTATAAAATAGTTTGATTTTTAAATTCTTAATACCCTATAAACAAATACTTATGACTTTTATAGTGTGTGTATAGTGACTTCCACTGTATAGTGACTGTTTTTACTATCTCCCTTTGAAGGTCACTGTTGACAATCTTTACTGTACTTACAAGCTACCACGCTGAACGAAGTTTTTCTAAATCCCTTGTATTACTGTATTGTACAACGTAATTATCTACACACTGTCAATATTTATGGTTTAAGCTGCTCCTATACTGGTCATCGTAGTGGTATCCTGTACTATAGTTGTCCTCGTCCTTACCATGACAGTCGTCGCTGTGTCTATC
The DNA here is from genome assembly GCA_032359765.1 of Saxidomus gigantea. NCBI lineage: Eukaryota > Metazoa > Mollusca > Bivalvia > Venerida > Veneridae > Saxidomus > Saxidomus gigantea. The sequence goes on along the minus strand of JAUMHA010399682.1, from coordinate 8,110 downwards.
CGAGCATACAGAATTAGACGGAAGAGGTTTTTTTCGCCATAAAGGGCAGTATGGCGAAGGGTAGGTTTAGTTTATGGAGTAATGTAGCCTTGCCATTTATCAAACCTAATTGTATCGCTAGAAATTTAGCTTTCCCTTGCTTAATTTAAATGTACCATAATTATGTTTTTCATATTTTTGGTAGTTGTTTTCGGAAGGGGTTGGGGGAGGAAGGCGAATATAATTTGTATATATTGTTATATGCCACTAAATGATCAGATCTTACATTATTTTCTCAAGACTTAATAGTAACGTAACAGACTGATAACAAATATACATGTAGCATGGACGTCATAAATCCAATAATTACTTTCATCTAATTACAAACAGATCGGATGACATTGATAAATTGAATAGACCAATCCTACAGGAACAGTTTCAGCTGCTGAAAACAGAAAGGATACATCAATGTTCTTGGATCTCCGGCAGTCAAAACAAATGTGTATTTACAATAAAGACCATATCAACAATATTCTCCATATCATTCTGTCATACTTTACTTATAGTAGCTAAGAACATATTCTCAGACTGATACTTCAGTGATATACAATTATTCGTACAACATACATAAGTTCGGTTTTTCATTAATAAAATGCAAAGATTGTACATAAAGCAGTTGATAAAGGCTTTATAATTGGACTTTCCGTAAATAATAAATTGTGCAATTCTATGTTCTTCTCGTGGACATGGAATTATCAGGAAAATCTTAGCCTATTCAAACAAATGTTTGTTTAGTTTTCATAGTCTACAGTCTTCCATTTCAAAGCCCAAACACAAATCAAATGAAAACATTGCTAGTTTATTAAATAAATAGTACTGTCCTACCGCTGAATTTGGACAATGACGTCATGGTTTGTTGAAAAAGATTTTAAAAGTCGATTCATAGAATTTAACAAGAAATTTGTTATGATGTTGTTTATTATTCAGCCGATTAAATGAAGTGGTAAATCGTTCGGCATTCTTCTTCGCTGGACGAACAGTGGAGGTTCGAATACCATCAAAGGGTTTCACTTTATTTTTGTAAAAGTACCGTATTAGTGCTAAATCTGTTTTGCCATGAAACTGTTTATGCATCAAGTGATGTATCTGACTGTAATTTATATATTTCTATCATTTTATTGTGTGTAATTATTTAGATAAAATATGTTGCATAGAATAAATATAGACAATATTACAAAAATTATAGGAATACTAATTATGCGTTATAAGTAGAAACAAACAAAGTAATGTTCGGTTACTAAGATTATATTTGTACATGCTTACCAATGAGCTATCACTAATTCGACTGAGCAGAGTAAATTACAAGTACTTATCCTTTCTGAATTACACAGATGTTAGCAAAACAAAGTGACGTCACTGTCAAAATTTAGCGGTAGCAAAGTACGTGAACTTGTCTGTCAACGAAATATTAAGACTTACTATAAATCTTTCCATATTTTTTTTTTATATTTTTGCATTCGTTTTTACGTTTTCGCTATCTTTATTTCTAAATACATTTCAACCTTTTACCAAGCACAACATTTTCTGTAACATGTATCCATTGTACATTTTTGAAAAATGATTTTCACCAATTACTCAGAGCTAAGCATTAATTGTATTAACAAAATGCATTCGAATTTATTAATGGAAATTATAACAAATATATCAAAACGTTATTGTAAATATTAAATAGTAATCAAATAGCGGCGAGAGATTGAAAAATTACTGCAAAAACTAACTTCAAAAGTTAATTTCATTTCAGTAATTAACTCCTGAATTTTTATATGTTATATATATTCAAGAACTGTGAACATAATGCAGTAATTTTGCAATCTCTCGCCGGTATTTTGTTTTAGCTGACTTAGTAACAAAAAGTATTGTGTGAAACTAAATTCAAAACTTAGCTGTATTTTAGTAATTAAGTCCCTGATTTTAAAAGTTACATGTATGCAAGAATTGTAAACATCAACACTATCCTTTTTGTTACGAAGTCAGCTAAAACAACAAATCGGCGCTTTAGAATAAGAAGGTTGTAAATACAAAAATGCTATTTTGAGAAAAAAAGAATAATCGATTTACCCATTGCAATAGGCTTTTTTTATTTGATTTGCTTTCCTCAAACATTATTCGGATTAATTAATTATAAACTAGAATATTCGTTTTTGTACATATTAAATTTCCCAAGTGACGATTATTTTAACAAATCTAACATTCAGTGCCACTCGATATTACATTTTTGATACAATACAAAATGGCGCATTCTGCAAATATGTTAACTAGAAATATGACCCTTAGCTTCTTTATCTTGTTGGTGTCATTTAAAACTCTTGTACGAACCAAACATGCACACTTCCAAATTGCAATAATGTGGCTTGAAAATACCACACGTTGCTTTGCGTTGACGTGCCTCGTTTCATTTTGTCGTAACGTCTTTTTACAATGTCATATGTCGTATCGGCTTGCAAAACGTAATGTCGTTCCGCTCTGTTGTGTATCGTATTCGAGGACACATCGTACGACATTGTAATGCGCGACAGTGCGACTGTGGCTTAAATACTACATGAATATGTTATTGAGGTACATGTCGTGACATGTTTTCATCGGTCGAAGTTCAACTATTAACATGTATTTTTTCTCGGCTGACGGTGCACACTACACGAATGCCAATGGCTTATTTATACCATATACATGTACTAACTTATACGGAACGTAATGTTTCTTACATGTACATAAGTATATTTAATTAAGATAAACGTTTATAGGTGTATGAAAATTGCGTAATAAATGCAAACACAACATTTTAGTGATGTCTTGTGTCGAACTGGGGAGCGTAAGAAACTATCAACTCTGTGACAGAAATAATACATTTAAGTCGCTTCCTCTTTATATAGACAGGTTAGTCTAGGAATATAAAAGTACCATTAATATGTTTAATCTCCCCATCTACACTCCACTTAAGCAACCAAGCTAAAGGTTGAATCAACGCCGACAATATTCCTAACTCACCTTATTTCAACTGTTCAGAACACCATGACCGAGTCAATCATTTAATCAATGGAAACAAGTTTAAAAATAATGGAGAAGTTTGGCCAAACTTTGTCTATTATTCATTTGCAATGTTTCAAAATCAAACTGGATAAATCTAGATTTGTTCAACTTTGAAATCCGACATTGTATTGACATTATTTTAACAAGGCAACCCCAGCTGCGAATGTTAATTATTAAATATAACTTAAACGTAAATATGTACCGTTAAACTGAAAACTGCCCATTTTTCTCAATCAAAAAGGTAATAATAATGTCCGATTTTTAAAGTTAGAATATATGATGCCTATTCATTTAGGCTGTTTATTGTAGCCTCGAGAATAACAAAGTTTTAGGCATGATATTCAGTTTCCGGACATTTTACGTAAACAATACTTCTATAGTGCCCAATGTGTATTTAAACGACTTATAGATTAAAGTACTTTCGAGAATTTAGGTTAGAAACTTGCAATCGCTTATTCAATTTTACAATTACTTTTGAAATGTCAAATATTGATTTGTGTCTTATTGTGCTCTGTTCATTTCAATTAATTGTGTCGAAAGAATTATCCGAAAGGAGTGCTCTTTATTGAACCAAATTATTCACATAAAATAAATTCGGCATGAATAGTTTTGATTTAACCATCTTAAGATACAGTCAAACAGTCCCTCAGGCAATGTATTGAACTCTTTGATTTTATATGTAGAAATATTGCCGACCCTGGAATTGTTATAAAGATTTGCGATTAAATAAAAGCATTTTGAATCCGTGTAACGTTACCTCTCCTGAATTCCGTTGCGACTCACTTTGTAAAACAAATAAGCATTCATGTTATCTATGATACTCTAAAAAGAAGAAAAACAATGGAAGTGCGTGCAGTTACTTCTGGTGTACACTTTTATGTTTTATTCATTGTTTTTATTTCCAGTTGGTTGTTTGTCAATACCATACAATATTTTGTTATTGTCATCTTAAAAACATTTCATGCACTTTTAGCATTTTCATGAAGCTCTCCATTTAATATTTCATGACATTGAATTAACTGGATGGCTTACGTCACTGCATATTGTTGGAAATGCAAATGTAGTTTTACAATCTCTAAGCAAATAAATTGTACAGTTGATGATTTATTGAACACAATGAAGTCTGTCTGGCATGGCATATTGGTCGTTTGCAATATTAAGTTGTGTATGTTCTCTTTTTTGTTCTCTTAAGAGCTTATGACGAAGAATTAAAACCATTTTCCCTTATTGATTGTGTATATATGTCGTGAATTATCTATCATTTTGCACAAATAAATAAACAGAAACCATATTGTCTACTTTTGATTCTAAATATTTACCGACCGAAATGTAATATATGTATGTTACAAATACCAAGCTGTTTTCAAGTACTATTCGGCACAATTGTCGGCAGTACTTTACAAAGATTCCTCTTAGCCGCTGTAGCCATGCATCAAACAGCACTTTATGAGATGAAGAACAAGCGCATTACGAAGCGGTATTTAGATATCCCAACTACCTGTCTAGGCAACACTGAATAAAAATCTAATGTATCTATACCGCCCCTGAATGTCTGATAAGATAAACATGTATGTTTGTTGTTGATAATCCGAAATATTATTTTGTTTGCGTTGTGCTCTATATACTAGCATGTTACTATAAGTATATTACTATACAAGTAGCCATAGTCTCTTTCCGAGATCTATACAAAGGGAAAATATTCTCAAACAAAAGGTAAGAAGCATTACACTCCATCCATAGGGAGCACTGTCAAATATATTTGAGTAAAACAGATATTGGAACAAATTTTCATACATTATAATGCACATTCCTTGCGAAAATGTCATTGCGCCTTCAACATTTTGTCTCAGCTGAAACGCTCTGCATTCAATATCATGCATTTAAAATGCAACCAACACCTAAATCCAAGGTACATATTTGTATACATTGTTTGTCTGACATTACAAAATACTGGACTGCAACCTTTGACCATCGGAAAATCAATTTAAGATCATAAAATTCAAGAGGCTATGACGTAGAATAGCAATGACTGTCCTTATATTTACAATTGTAGAACTATCGTGTCAATTTTAATGTTTTATTGAAACACCCTTAGAAATCTTTCTTGAGAAAGAAATATTGACATTTACGCACAAGTTCGTTATCTAACCTTTGAAAGGGTAACGATGCATTAGACTATCTATGCATTGCAAGTATGAATGTCTCGATAGTATGCGTCAAGAGTAAAGGTAAGCGATCCGAAAACAATCAAGGATATCTTTTACGCTACCTATAGTTTCGATAGTTTTGAATTTTTGGCCAACGAAAAAGACAATGTCAATTCATAGCAGTAAAATGTGTACCGTTTGTACCTTGGAATGATGTTTATGTTTAAGCTATAGATTCGTGTTAGTATCAAATGTATTTAGGTAGATCTAATTCATATGAACATTTCAATTTTAAACTGAAAAAAATGTGCTTAGTTTGAATATTGGAAGGATGTTAACGTTTTAAACTGACTGTATATTTAGTATTGTATTTTACTGATTTATTCCTAAGTATCCGATTTCGATTTTACCATCATAATGTGTGTATTGACAGAAATGACACCAGTCGTATGTCTTGCTTTATATAACAAAGCATTTATCATAAAGACAATATACAGAGAATGATAATTATTGCAATAAGATCGTAATTGTTACATTGGAATAGTATCGTTATTGAACCTTAGCAATGTTCACACCATTGCAATCATGGTCAACATTGGCTTCCATAGTCATCACTTCCAACTACAGTAACGTCGTCCTACCAACTGGGGTCCTGATCTTCCCGATTGTCTATTTAACCGCGCATTAAAAAGTAGTCATAAAAGCAGCTGCGCATTCCAAAATGAAACGTTTCAACAAATGAATGCCGAAGTATATAGGTAAAGTATATGTAAAGCGCTTTCTTTAATATTCAAATGGGGAAGTCTTATCGTTGACTTTGAGATCAAGTATTACACAACGAAAAACGCCACAGGTGATCTTACAAAATGTATGACTGAGTTGGTAAGCGGATAATAGACAATGGAGCTTATGAATGAGACATTTTCTACCTCGTCAGTGACGATTGATGACCTATCCGGTAAGTATAATATTACACCATTTGAGCATAAATTGGGGGGAAAGTCAAATATGAAATTAACTTATTATACCATAACGCTGTCAACCATGTTTTATGAATTTTATAGTGTTGGTTTAAAATGTGTGTATCTTTACAAGCTGAGCAAATTTAGTATGAATTTTACTATGAGCACTCTTAACATCTTGAAATGATGATGGTAAGACGTTCCTGATCTGTGTCTTTTTTCTGCCATATGTGTATTTTGTACAGCACTAAGTTGATAAATAGTAACTTTAAAGTTATCATGTTTGGTTTCTTTTCTTTATCTATTTTCAGTAAATTATCATACATTGAGCGATAAAGGAAACTTTGTGACGTTTTAATTGCTTTAAACGGTGCGTGTACAAACAGCTCTGAATGTACGGTGACCGATGGCAGCCCGTCCTGCCTGTAATTGTTCTTTTCGTATTATTACATTTGCAACTGTATTGTCTTTAAACAAACAAACAGACGAGATCAGGATTTAAATGTTGACTAAATTAATTTATTAGTACTCTAGAAAATTTCAAAATCAAACGTCAAGAGAACTTTAACATTTACTTTGGTTTTGCCATATCTCCAAACAACATATTTTAAAATGACGGTTGATTAGTTCATGCTACTGCATTTTAAATGCATTTGTCTCTGCATAGCTAATAAATCGCAGAACAAACTTTTAAAAAACCTTATTAAATACTATTGTCTGTTTTACATTTTAGACCGACAAAGAGCAAACTTACGCATATATTTTTAGATCTAAAGTATAAAATGAGTATAAGCATCTCAGGGGCTGTTTGTTTTTTGTTTTTGTTTTTTGCCTTTTGTTTAACAGCATATTATTATATGTTGGGTCAATTGTTTGCATCCGAACAAAGCATGGTGTTCCAACCACTGGATGGACCGCTTAAATCATGTGATCAGAAAAAAAAATCTGATTGGGTGCTGATGTAAGATATCTTGTCTGATTTTTATGACTAATAGCCTGAACGTCTACGTAAAGAAATGTAGACAAATGCATAATTCATTTTATATTTATAAAATATATTTATGTAACTTTTGTCAATCTACAGCACTCATCGAAAGTATAAAACATATGTTAATATCATTTCGCTTTACACTGATTATAAATATTATTCCTACAATCTATACAGTATATATTGCCTAAAACAATTATTCATGTAGTGCTTTAAAGTAACCACGCTGAACAAAGTTTTTTCTATTTCACAATAATATAAAGATTATTTTCTTCCTTCCGTTGTACGTTCCTCACTAAATAGCTTTAAAAGTAGTCGACTCTCCTCGCTGTGTATCTGGCGGAATATAAACTACAAATCATTTCTTTCTATCTTGCCCAAACTACAGCCTGCATTACCAACCTACCATGTCCATATACATTCACAAAACGTCGAGTACACTGCCGCCACGCGACGTTTCTCGTCTTAGACGGATTCTGACGGAACCAAAACCTCATAAAATTTAATCATTTGACATTATAGTGACATGAACTTGATTTCTGCAGTGCAGCATAGACCGAATTTACTACAATGTAATCTTCTTTTTCTACAACTTATCATCAAGAAACTTTAACACATTACAAGGTACTTGAACAAATCAGCCATTTTATTCAATGCCATGGGGAAATAAATTTATGTAAGTTTTTTTAAAGAATTTGATTGTCAATGAAATTTAAAGTATAAATGCATTCAGGTTATATCTTGTAATAGCCGTGTTTTCTTTGTTACCTTTTAGAGTCCCTTCGAATGTCAAATTACTTAAAACTCTTATATTGCCAAGAGAGATGTCCTACCGGCTAAAGTAACCTTAATGTGTGCGATAAAATCTCATTATTATATACTTTCATATTGCCCCGTTCACTTTGCCTTAGAGAGTTCGTTCAGTATTCTACGATACTGCACGTTGG
>JAUMHA010399671.1:0-11328 GCA_032359765.1 Saxidomus gigantea | reverse complement strand
GAGATTGGACTCTGAAAACTTATTGTCCTGAAAATATTTCGCTGACCGCCAAATGGCCTCGACATGCCAGACCCAAAAGGAAACCGGCATGACGCGGCCACCGCCAATAAAGTGGCTGAACTAGGAATAAAAAATATGAATTGCTTCTTAATTTAGTACCAGGATCTTTTCAAATTTACGGATATAGTAAAAAAGATTTACTGACAAGATGATTATAGAACCATGTTTAATTTACTCCAAAACAATGTTGACAAATGCCTTTCTTTTTTGTTCAAGTTCTTTCTTCATTAAAAATAATTGTCAGAAAGCCTTTCTTATTTTTTGCAATATCATTAAAAACAATACTGCGCTATATTTCTGATTATGTACTTTTGATTCAAAAAGCCAAATTATGAATGTTTTTTGTAAAAAAAAAGGTCATTTCTGCTGGTAAGATATCTTATTGGGTAAATAAGAGCTTCTTGTAACTTTAAACACAAAAACATAACTGCAAATCAGAACTTTGTTTATTCGTTCTTAGATACACCGTATAATGAGATGAAATTTATATATAGGCTCAAACTAGAAAAACGAATGTTTTATGAACTTAATTCGTATGCATTTAAAGGGGGTAAATATACATTTCCGTACATAATTGAGCCCCGGCCGGTAATGTGCTTTTTAACTCTTATTCTAATTCTTATTATGCTCCATCTCCATTCAATGTGATAAAGTTTTTACTTAATTTCAAACAACTAGTATTTACTGGTCAGATATTATAGGCGCTATTCGTTCTTCGAAGAAAACCTGGTGTTATGACCATGTGATATTTTTTACAGGGCGACCCCAAGTGTTGGTTTGCCAATATAACTATCAGTATTACAACCCTTTAAAACAAGAATGTGTCGACGGACATGTAATCGACAAAACAACAAACTCCTCAATTGGCTCACTATCTGACACGACGACTTCATTAATGGACCCAGAGTCTACAGCTGCGCCTCTAAAACGTAAAACGTGCAGGTAATTAAAACTGCCTTTGATGGTTGATTTTTGTTTTTTGATCAAGTTGGTTTGAATATTGAATATTTAAATATTCCGAAGGCGATGAGGTTCGTATATAAAAACCTTGCCATAGCTTGACTTTACTTTTGCATTTAAATTGTATGGAAATAAGTATGCAGTAGACAGTCAATGGAACAAATAGCATGTAACTGTGTACATCTGATCTCTGTGTGGTGTGTTGGGCCTAACCAGACAATTGATCGGTCCTTATCAGAGAGTCGGTCGGGTTTTATCAGAGAGTTGATCTAAGTGGTACATAGATTATCAGAGTAAATTTGTCTAATTCCCTTAAAAAGAGCGGTTAAAAATGTAGTCTTAAATGAAAATATTTAACAAAATATTTTCTACATGTGTTCCGAAGTGACCGCGGGGACGTAATGTTCTGCAATGGAAAACTGCAATGTGGACGGAATGAGGGCTACAAGTGTTGTGGGTTCGGTGTTTATCTCCCTGGAAACCAGACATGTTGTCAACGTTCAAGTGCGGAATATGCAATACATGATGGCAAACCTGAGAAAACCCACATGTAAGAAACTACGAATATTATATAAGAAACTCAATGAAACATAGCCTTTATACGTGTACCAGTCTTTCTTAAGTAATCGTTAAATTTACACCGCTATATATTCCATTTTAGTTAATACTCTATAATAGATTTTGTAGATTTTGGGATTGTAAGTTTTATAAATATTATGCTAGATGAAATTTAGACCAACGATATTGATAATCATAATTAATGCAGCTAAAACAATACACGTAAACTATACAAAATTTAAGCTGTGTAAAGTGGGGTATTTTTATCTTGTCAATGTGAACGAGTCGTTAGTATTTATCCCGATACATAGCCGTGTGAATGGATAAAACGACGTATATAAATAACTATAAGAATCCCATTCATTATATGACTGATAAATTTAATACAAGAATAGAGCATGCAAAACTTGACGATTGCATACGTGCAATATATTCATGAGGTCGTGATCGTCAAATGACAGAAATATTTAAAATGAAGAAATATGAAAACGTACCATTCTTACTTGTAAATTTAACTACACGGTGGTCAAAACATTGGCCGTAGTAACTTTGAGATGGACACATTGTCTATAGTATATTGTGCTTTGAAAACAACAAAAACGAGACAAAAACTATAATGATGGCACAAGGTATGACTCCGTTAAATGTGTATATGAAATCGAAATTATGTTTATTATAATTTTATTGAAGATGCTGTGCTTTAGACGTGTATGGGCGTGGCTCATCTCAGGTAGACTGTCAACATTCATCAGCCAATGACAAATTCTTCCAAAAACCCAAGATGCTAAAACATGTCCAAATGATAACAGTATGTCAAGATGCAAAATACGGTAGCTACATTTATTATAAAACATCAAGTTTCCGGTTGCACAGATGATGACAGTTAATGTTTTATATTAAACAATACCTATAATTTCAGCCTATTTTGGAGCCTATTCATGTATGTTCATCGCTCTGGATCTGCCAGAAGAGTGCCTTTAGTGTATGAAACAGGACATGAAAACGAGCTAAGCAAACAAGGAGATATTATTGCGCGCTACGTTAAAATAATTAATTAACAGTTGTGAGCCAAACGTAACATACATGCATATAGTTTATCAATATAAGATATGAAGAAAATAAACGAGTCCAAACTAATGTAAAACATTGTCATTATGTCTGGCATTCATGTGTCAATCATTGTACTTTCGAAAAGTATTATTAAACTTGTGGTCCTCCCTTTCCTATATTTAAATATTCCGTTTCTTTGAACAAAACAGAGCAAGCTCTAGCCTCTAAATGCTTTGGTTCAGAGGTGAAAACAATTATCCAAATACATTTGGTGCAATCAAGACATATAATTTATGATATAATAATCTATATATTGTATGTTTTCAGTGTTTCGGGTCGTTATATTACAACAAGTTTACGGACAATACCTGACAGCCAGTGTAGGTACTTGGGCGTGGCCACCGGCTGTAACACATGCCGGAAATATACAGATAAAAACAACTCCTGACAGAGAGGAAGTTATTGACATAAAACTTGACAAACATTCACCAATGAATAAGAACTTAAAAAGGAAAACATTCCTCGTATTTTCCAGACATCAGTATTTAGATGATGCAGTGATGTTTCTTAGAAAAGATGATGATGTGTATAGAAGCCCAAGAAGCCGAAGGAAAATGATTCGAAGGCTCAAGAAGACCTACATGTACAAGAAGTGCTAGCGAAAAGTGATATCAAAAACAGACTATGGGTCAACATCTTCAAGCCGGTAGTGCTTTCTCAAACCGAGTGAAGGCAAAGTGATGCAACGTTAGTTGTTGTATGAGTTTAACGCCACAGAATTGCTGAAACAGTCATCAAATGGTACAGCGTAGTTCAACCGTGACATAAGTGGTCAGTCCGTTTCACCGGTGCGAATGACGACCAGAAGTCCAGGAGGCTAAGGAAGTGCATTTTCTTCTTAGATCAAAGAAAAATCATTGTTAATTTAATACTCAATGATTTACTATTTATAAAATTTACAAATATACTCACCAAAATATTGAATGAGCATTTATAGGTATGTTTATACCAACAACATCATGAAATGACCAGTCTTTACCATGGGTTGCATATATTTCATATCACAAGTGTTGTGTTTTTTCCCTACATGCATTATAACTATCACCATTCACCATTTCATATAAATATGTGTTTAAGTGTTGCATTCATCAGTGACCATACTAGTGGATAATAATACATTACGAGGACACAACTTCTTGTTTAAGCAACAACATATGCTATTCCTATCAATATCCTATAATATAGGATAACCCCCAAAATATATGATAATCTTTGCAATATATGATAATTCTTACGATATATGATAACCCTATAATAAATGATAATTCTAACAATGTATGACAAATCTAGAAATATATGACAATCCTAGAAATATATGACAATCATTTCAAATATTATTACACAAACAGAATCTTAATTCTTTTCCATGACATATTTTCTAACGTAGCCGTTTTTAGTTGCTACATGTACATATCTCTGCTCTGTATCTGCTTCTTGGAGTTTTGTAGTAATGTTGAGAGATATTATCAAAGCAAATGTTCATTATTTTTAGATTTAAGTATCTTGTATTATTTATTGTAACTTTTCTATGTTTCACTCTTGCCATGGCTCTTGATGCCAGTATTAAGACAGGCATTATAAAGATTTTTTTTTACTGTATAATTATATTGTCCATTTTTGGAAAAATGGAAAAATAAACAAAACATTTTGTTTATATTAAAATTATGTGCTTCATAATTATCAATAATTGATTACACGATAGACTGATGAAATAAATATTTTCAAATGACTCAGTCAAAATGGCCTACTTTCATCTATAAAAGCAAGTGTCGTCAGTCTGTGTTCTTTCAGTCAAGGATGAAATAGAATAACACGAGTGCTAGCCTAGCCCAATTGTCGAATACCCACGTCCCCCTCTTTACGATATATGCTTCATCGGTGGCCGTGGGATGTTCGGCCAACAAAATTTCGTAGTCATGAATTATTAATGAGGAAGCCGATTGGCTCCGTCGCGGAAGCAGCGCGGAAACTTCGACCAATGAAATAACGCATTATATCGCCTTGTTCTATAGAACTTCCAAAATGGCCGCAAGCATGACTTCCGATAATGTAAAGCAAAGATTTAACTTTAGTGAGCAGCAGCGCTTTCAAATGGAGCCTGTCTGTGTAAAACACTCACAAATAATTACAGCTTTATATGTGATAGAGATCTATATAACTTTAACCATGTAAAGGAAGTTTAAGGGGTATACTAAAAGTCAAATTGTCCGTCCGTCTGTCTGTCTTTCCATGTGTTTGTGCATATTTTGTCCGCGCTATTTCTAAGCAACTACTGGCATGGGTAGCATACAGTTTCAACTGCGTAAAAGCCCATAGTTTCAAAACACGATGAAAATTCTGTACGATTATTTTTTCTGTACGATTTATTATTTAAAATAAAACAGCAACAAGCTTCACAGCTGAGTACCGCCATTTTGAATGTTTAGAATGATGTCATCCCCCTTCGGATTCTTACAGACGTTTTCATTGGTCATTGGGGAATGACGGTTTATTCATGAATATTCATGAAAACGAAAATTTTACAGCTGATTAACCCACGGTAAATACAGGAGTGGCAACGGAATATTTAACGGGGGTTCCGACGATGGCCTAGCCCCAGAATACAACACTAAAATATCAAGGCATAATACATATAAAGACATCAGTTTTCAGTTTTCTGAAATATATTCACAATACAAATCAGGTGGTTATGTCTGACATATGTTTAATTTTCAAAGCTAATTATTGAATAATAACGCCTATAAATTTAGTGACATACTTGTATGTTATTATCGGATAATCACAGACTCACAATTGATATGGTAAAGATGACCTATAATTATTTTCGAACGAGCATATGACTGAGTCAAACTGAGGATCAAATGGTAGCTCTGGGGTTTCAAACTTTTCAAAGTTATGTGTCTTTATCATAAATACCATTTTCTTTACAAAAATGATTAATGGACTCGATTGTTACAGATAGTCTTAGCTTACATATACAATATAGTCGGCTATGACAAATCGAAATATAATAATGACGTAAGTTTTTATTATTGTTTTCTTTTTGTTTTACTACGAAAGAAATAAAAACAAAGTTGTCATCATTTGTAAGGGGATATTTCTATTGTAGGAGCAATAAATCGCTAACATTCATTCGAAATTACCGAAATCTACAGTTTGTCCTGATACTTCTCCCATGATACAGCAATTTCTTTCGTAGATGCTTATCACAACATCCTTTGTAAAGTTACCGTCAAAATGTATCGGAATCATCTTTATATATTCAACATCTTCTTCGTCTGCTGATAGGGCTTCATTTCTTGGAGAAGCGAAAAATAGTACTTCGGCGTGTTCCTCATCGCATGCCTCTAAATGCACTGTCCATGTGAGTGAGGCCATTCTGTAAACCACATCTCCTTTCCTTAAGAAAATTTTAGTTTCTGATCTTCCAACCTCTGAACGCCCACCTTCGTCATTTACCTGACAAATCTGAACGCCGTACGTGAATCTCGACACTTTAACATGTATCGTAAACCAATTATTGTACTCGACACAATGCAGTGCTGGCTTTGTGTGATGTCCGTGAAGGACAGCCCCTTCTATTGTCGTAAATGCAAGTTCGTCAGGAACAATCACTTGGAAGTCAGGAAATGCTTGTTTAATTGCATGTTTTATTAACGGTGAGTCGGAGAATCCACCAACCAGGATAATTACTTCTGTATGTTTGTCTTTCACAGCAGCATTCATTAGTGTGTCATTTATGTTTAAGATAATTGTTTTTATGGTATTCTTAAAAAGACCTTTAATAACGCTTGCATCTATCTGCATTACACTTCTGCGAGGTGCAATCCGTATCTCTTCAGCATACGGAGATGCTTTCACAGCATCTTGTATAGTTTCGTTGTAACAATCTCTGTAAATGTAATCAAGTTCGAAAGGAATTCGTACGTTAACTGTATCGCTGCTATCAGCACACATTGACATCTTGGTAAATTCAAAGCTTTTTTGTATATGCAGCCATTCATCATATTCATGTTCTTCGACAAATTTTAAGAAGACGGGTGCCCCAACAAGTTTGATAAGAAGCTGTTTGAATTCCTCGTTAACGGCCTGTCCTCCCCAACCACCACCTGTAACATTGTGAAGTCGGTTGAGTGTTCCATCAGGTGCTGTTTGCGCTGTAATCGTCGCTGTTCTACCTGTAATGTAAATATATATTTCAAGTAATTAAGGTACATCTTACCCAAACATATTGCGTGGTCTTAGGCCTAGTTGTATTTTAAGACGTGTATCATAGCACATACAGTACTGTATATTTTTTTTTACTTTTGTAAGTTGCGCATGCCTATTTCGTAACTTTGACTTTCAACTCATGAACAATCCAAATTGTTACTGAAACGCTTGCTACTACAGTAATTCAGTTATTTTCACAGGCGGGCAGTCTACTTGAACCATATCCAATTTTTAAAAAACTGTCAACTTTCACATACTAAGAGACGAAGTCGATGGCAGCGCGAGGACCCCTCAGTCAATGTTAGGCTACAGGTTTATTTCAGCTCGGCGAAAAAAACACCCGACCACGGAGGTGGTATATACCTTTTAGATTTACTATCAGAAAACATTTCCCGTTGGTAAGATTCGGAAGCTCTGTTGTTTCACACCATTTATATTTCCAATATGAAAGAACGGCAATATTTTCTCGAACGAAGGAGTATCTGTCGTCTTCAATTCCAGCCTAAAATAGCATTACAACAACAAAATAATTTAAATAGCACTTCTTACAATACCTTTTTGATTTGATGTGTTTTAAAAATAAAACGTTTCCAAACAGCTACTGTAAATGTTTTCTCGCCTATTTATAAACTAATACAGAAAAAGAAAGTAATTTGAATTTCTTCGGTATTCTGGAGTTAAAATTTTGCATATAATTGTATTGATCTAAAAGGTAATCTTTCAAAATGTGAACTACAAAAACCAAAAGGGTACCGCTCACCGAAGTTACACTGCAACTTAAGATTATCTTATATCTTGATTTAAGAGACAATTTGATGTAGTGTCACACGAAGACTGTTTAAAAATTGTCGTTTAGACAATGAATGTTCTGTGTCAAATGTAAATCTGTTAGTAGATCTGTTATTAATAGTAGACCATGAAGTAGCAAAATCAATTTTTCCGATCGATGTAAAGGCGATTCACAAGGTGAAAAAAAAAACAGTTACACTACTCCATTGACCTACTGCAATATCTTGTTCATTTATAAAATAATGATGTTTTCACAATCTACAAAAATTGGCATGTTTTCAGATGTGTAATACCGATCGTTATTGTTTTATACTCTCCAATTTTGAGGATATCTCCAAATGCTCGCAAATGGCTTAGGAGAAAGTCGAAACATTTCTAATATTTTTGGGGTGCTTTAAATCTAGCCTTGTGTGTTAACTGTAAAAAATATAATTACTCTTTTTTAGTAAAAGTTTGATCTAGATTGGACCTTTAAAGAAGACACGACGAAATTGCAAAGTATCAAATCAGAATTGGATACAGAATTCTAAGTTATATTGTCAATTTAGTGATATCAAAAAGGTCAATGGCTGTTTGGTACTAGCAAACCAAATGAATCATTCAAATGGAACAAAGTTTAAAACACACCATAAGCATGCACCATAAAATAGCCTGACTTTTATTTTGTTTTGTTTTTTTACATAAAATGCATCCCTTTTCCGATCGTATAAATAGAATCAGGACTGAAATCACGAACTAAAATTTCCATTTCGTATACGTGAAACGGGTTTCTGTGATTCTGGGGAGAGGGACATCCCAAGATGACGGAGAATGACGACGCTAGAAGGTAGGAGGATCATTTACTTACATCCCAGAGCACGTTCCTCATCGTGTCACTGCAAGACACATTGCGAGTATTTTAATATTTTTCCTAAGAAAAAAACCCTGATTATTGCAGTTTACAAAAATGCAGAAAAAAACAAACTGATTCTATATCATGGCGGACTTTGCTTACACCAGTTTGTATATTTTAAGATCCACGGGAAGAAAAAGAAAATAATTGTTGGTTTCGATGCAATAATACGTTATGATTTTACCGAGTGAGCACCAAAATTTATATTAATGATAACTTCTTTTGTAGTTCATGGGTGAACTAACGTGCCCACTTGAATTACAGTATACCATACAATTTAAAAGAGTCACTTTTTAACATAGTATCATTAGTTTCTGAAATATGAACAGCTTATGAATAATCGTACAAGAGGGTCGCATAAGAATCAATCTTGTGAGAATCTTTTCAATACCAAGTCAGTGGTTTTTACTTTTTAGGAAAATATCTTTTAACATTAAGTATGTAGACACGAAGGATAATCGACCACACAACAATGTTTTTCAATAAAC
This sequence comes from Saxidomus gigantea, assembly GCA_032359765.1. Lineage (NCBI taxonomy): Eukaryota > Metazoa > Mollusca > Bivalvia > Venerida > Veneridae > Saxidomus > Saxidomus gigantea. Next base: position 2,259 of record JAUMHA010399671.1, on the reverse strand, counting down.
CAAAATTCTTTAAAAACTCACTTAAACATTCTGACAGATGTATTAAAATCCATCCATGGTATAGGTTGCAGAAAGGAAGTTTTTAAAGACATTATATGTGGTTGGGTAAAATAAGTGATGTCACTTCTGGTAAAATGCTGGTTGTTGTATAAACCAGAGTTCTGTTCGGAATGAAATTCTTTAAAGAACTGTGGTGGAAGATTAAATTCACACCACATTTCGTTGACTTCAATCTTTTGGTTTCAGTGGAAATGTCGTTTGAAGACAAATGGTGAACGGGAGTTATTTAGTTAATCTGCGCGACGAACAAAATACGACAAAGGCTGGACAGTGAGCGGGCACGATAGGTCACCCTGAGCATACTAGTATGTAACCTTCTCCATAAGCGACATCTGAAGTAACTGACATAGCAAAATCAGGAACATAACTTGACAATATTACTCTCTATCAAAAAACACGTACATAATGGAACGACTGTTGCAATATACTCTCGTATGACCTCCTGAATATTGTGGGAACAATCATGACGAAGTGTAATCCCTGATTTGGGAAGAATGATATGTTCTTCCTGAATACGCCGAGAATTATATCTTTGAAGAATTTTATGGCTGACCCATATACTTTGTAGGTGTCCATCTTTTTCCCACTGACATCTGATAATGTTGACTCAACCTTTATGAACAACAGAATCAGTTCAAATCAAAATAAAGTCATTTGTTTATAGTTCCTGTCATCGCGGTCTAAGATAACATCAGTCTGTAAATTCTATGCTATAAACTTTTTTTAAAAATTGTGCTAAAATATGGCTTTACAATGTAATTGTTTTAGCTCGATTGCAGAACAAAATAATGTCAACTTATATAAATCATATAATATAAAACGAATAATAAGTCATCTCTTCATTTGTACCTTTTATGTGGTATCTTACCGTAGAGTCACTGGTCACCTTATTAAATCCTTCGAAGTAATACCATCTTTTCCTCTCCTCATCATTCCTGAGACTTCTGAAATGATCTTCTGCTTCAGATCCATAACTGTGAAACTCTTTATTTTTTGTGAAAAGCACAATTGATGGACCTTTTACTTGATAAGTCTTCGAGTCTGTTTTAATTACACAGGTTTTTTTAGGTGTGCCTCCAAATGAAAACACACAGCAACTGTGCGTTGCTCCTATATCAATGGCAACCACAGCTAGTGTATGCATGTTTTAAAACCTGCAAAGAAACACTGATAACTATTATAATTTTCCCCCTTTGCTAGGACCCCATTAAAATGAAGGAACTTGAATATCTAAAATAGTCCAATTTTGCATTCTCTAGGTAATACAAGTAAATGTTTTGATATAGAACCATGAAATTGGAACTACAGGTCTTCACATGACACCACCACACGAGAATATTTTTCAACAGTGTCCTGTTTAGATTTGAACAGCTTTGTTCACCATGTGGCCATGATTCACGCTACGTTTTTGGGACGGAAATATCACAATTCTCATTCCATTACTATTTTAAAAACAAATATAATATAGAATAACAGAATAAACTGATGAACAAGTCGATATATTGTAGCGTTACTCACATAAAGCCTGTTTGTGTATAAATGAAGATAATCATGTATATGTGTGCCATGAACTATCTTTAAAAACGATGGTCGGCGCGTTTTTGAGTATATGAAAGAGTTGGGTAGCTAGATTTCATAGACAAAATTCCTGTCAAGTTTTATCTTTATGCAATAAGAGGGCGCCATATTTCACATAGTGAGAAAAATGTATAGCATGACCGGGACTCGAACCAGGGACCCTTCGCCAGCTCTCCCTACCGACGTAACCGGCCGCTTTGATATTTTCTCCCAAGTTGTGATAAAGTCCGTACTGTGACATGTGCATCAGGAAAACAAAATGAATCCGTCAGTGACCATCATAACTACACTTCGGATCGTAAGCGGATAAGACAGCTGCCCAGAATCGGTGTTCAGCTGAATACTTTCACAAACATTATGCGGGCTTCTGTTGAACCAGAATAAGTCCATTGCTGATTGCGTGTTTTATATTAAAAGTATGTCGAACGTATTATTGTACAACCTACGTTTGGGTACAGACGTATACACCAAACACCCATATTTGTGTTATTGAAGTACATTTTAAAATACCGCAATGAGATTAGCCTACACCAATGTTGTCATGTCGTCGCCTTATTCTAAAAATGTCCTATCTACCATTTTGTAAAAAATGAGATAATTACATATATGACTTAATCTAAC